>JAVJIF010010501.1:0-173898 GCA_038442645.1 Agave tequilana | reverse complement strand
AGAGGACATAAGTTACAAGATACATGAGGGGAAGATGAGAGAACATCCTCTTAATCATGAACATGATGGGGGTAATAGTGAAGGATACATGGTGAGAGTCATGATGAGAATAATGGTGAATGTTCATGGTGGTAGTAATAGTGGGAGGTGTAAGGACATCCAATATATCATTATTTTACAACACTCTGCTTGGACGACCCTTATGAGAATGCATCTCGTTAAAACCCTCCTAGCAAAAACCCTCCTAGCAGAAACCCTATAGGAAAAAAACTAGTAAGGAAAAAGAGTACAATGCACAAACTGTTGGGAAACAATCTGTATGCTCTGATACCAATTGTGCTGATTTCAGGAGAGGACGCCCCCATGACCGAATCGACTGGGGGCGGCAGCGGATACGAACCACAGGATCTACTAAGGCAACTTGAAGAAGAGAAGAAGAAGATATTCCAAAATAGATAGAAAGTCAAACACACAATATAACATGGTTCCACTGTTCAAACAGATCATGTGTACGTCCACAGGAGAAGGGGAGAAACTTTATTAAAATTTTGGGGAGTACAATAAGAATTACTTACACATCACACTGAGAAGTTACAAACCTTTGATGGCTGCCAAGAACAGCGAACCCTGTGGCTAAGCTTCTCTCACGAATTTCTCATCTAGATGAATTACACCCTTAGAAATTACAAATTCATTGAATTCTCTTGGAATACATTGAAGGCCACCCCTAAGTGATTATTTATATAACATAAAACTCTCCTACTCCTAAACAAACTCCTTCAATCAGAATAAAGGAAACTGAATCCAACTCGGACTCAAAACACCTTCTATCAGAATAAAGAAAACTTGAATCCAAGTCGAACTCAAAACAGATCTAGAAAAGAAAACTGCCAAATCCGACATTAATCAACCTTCACAATGTATTCACATCATAATCCTAACAATTTACCCTTGACTTGATACATCCAAGTCCGAGAATAGCCACTATGTTTTATGTGCTCACATCCACGCACAATGAACAAACTTGACTTCATCTTCATCTCACTCCCTCTTCTCCATAACTCCCTCACGGGGTTCACATCTTGATTAGGTCAGATAAGTTCCTGGCCAACTGAACTTTATTATCCAATGATCTCCTTGATCTACACAAAATCTATGAGAATTTACTTCACCATAGAAGTAATGATCCGGATTACCTTGTTGCGCGCCTAGTCCCAATCTCTCTTTGGGGTACAATTGAACATCCGAGCTCGAATCTATCGTAGTCTCCGATTGTTCCACAACCACCACTTTTGAAGTCGAGGATAACTGCAATTCACCAACTGTAACCTCCAAATTTCACAATATATATACATTGCCGACACATTCGGCTTGAAATATCATATGGTCTCTTTGGAAACTTCTATAAGATCACCTTTCAAACTGAAACAGAACCCTTCTTTATGTAAGGCTCCAAGAGAGATGAGATTGTACCTTGATTCGGAAACATGACGAACGCCTTGAAGAATAGTGATGCATCCATCATGAGATCGAAACTAGATTGTTCCTTCACCAATCACCTTGCTTGTAGCGAAATTCCCCATGAAGACTTCTCCCCTTTGAACGAAGTGTATGAAGAGAACATCTCCTATTGGAACTGATATGCTGCGAACATCTAGAAACTATGACCCATCTATCTTGTTACTAACTGTTTTGTCTGTAATAGATAGAATGTCGCACTGCTCTTCATCTCCTTCACCAGTTCAGTGACATTAGTATCTGGTTGTTTCTTCTTTCGAAGCCAACACTCTGATCTAATGTGCTTCTTTTTGTGATAATAGTTGCACGTCAAATTCTTGTGTTTTGAGTTACCCATGGAACTTCCATTATTACACTTCTTCCTTGAATAATGAACTTGTCCGGAATCATCATGATGAGACTCACCCGTCAACTGGGTGTTAATTCTATCCTTATTGAGTAGATGCTTCTTGACCTCATTGACCTTGATTGTCGACTTGTCTCCATAGATGATAGCTTCCCTAAAGCTCTTATATGAAGAAGGTAAAGAACACAGTAATAAAAGTGTTTAATCTTCATCTTCTATCTTAACCTCTATCTTATCTAGATCATTGATATTAGAGGAAAATTTTACAATGTGAGACTTGATAGATGTACCTTCATGTTGTGAAGAAGAAAGAGACGTTGCTTCAGAATCAACCGATTCGCCAATGACTTCTTCAAATAGTGATCTTGAAGTCCTCCCATTGCGAGGACATTGTTTTCTATAGAAAACTCATCCAACACTTCGTCTGCTAAGAAAAACTGAATAGCTATTAAGGCTTTCTCATCCAACTCCTGCCAAGTTTCTTTCTTCATGTCTTGAGGCTTTTTCTCCCTCCCGAGTAATGCTTTCTTCAACTTGTTCTAGGTAAGGATAGCGTTCATCCTAATCTGTCACCTGCTGAAATTGATGACGCCATCGAACTTCTGAATATCGAACTTGATCGTAGACATCTTTAAGTAACCTTACTCTGATGACAAATTGTTGAAAAATAATATGTATGCTCTGATACCAATTGTTGTGATTTCCGGAGAGGACGCCCCCATGACCGGATCGACTGGGGTGGCGTAGCGAATCATAAGATCTATTAAGGCAACTTGAAGAAAAGAAGAAGAAAATATTTCAAAATAGATAAAAAGCCAACACACAATATAACGTGGTTCTACCGATCAAATAGATCGTGTGTACGTCCACAGGAGAAGGGGGAGAAACTATTAAAAATTTTAGGGAGTACAATAAGAATTACTTACACATCACGCTGAGAAGTTACAAGCTTTTGGTGGCCGCCAAGAACAGCGAACCCTTGTGGCTTAGCTTCTCTCACGAATTTCTCACGTAGATGAATTACACCCTTAAGAATTATAAATTCATTGGATTCTCTTAGGATACATTGAAGGCCACCTTTAAGAGGCTATTTATAGACCATAGAACTCTCCTACTCCTAAACAAACTCTTTCAATCAGAATAAAGGAAACTTGAATCCAATTCGGACTCAAAATACCTTCAATCAGAATAAAGAAAACTTGAATCTAACTCGGACTCAAACAGATCCAGAAAAGGAAACTGTCAGATCTGACATAAATCAACCTTCACGACGTATTCACGTCATAATCCTAACAATTTCTTCATTAATTATAAACTGATTAGTTATTTTCTCTTCAATAGTACTTTTTGAAAATTTATGTCCTTTGGAAATATGTACTTATAGTAGTACCATTTTCTTTCGAGGATTAACCAACATGACGATCACGCTCCAGGCATGCTTTTGAAGTATTATCAGGTTATCCTTCAGGAATATCAATCCGAGATGAAGTATTTTCAGCTGGTATATGAGATTTGGTATTTTCTTTGTGTCAGTTAATGCATCAGGTAACTGGTTTGCAATTTTTTTTATAAACAAATAATCTTTTAAACTTCAAGTTCACTTTGATTTGTACGTGGATCAAAATGAGACAATGATGATGTATTCCATATAATTTCACGTTGTTCTTCAGGAAGTGGTACTTTTTCTCCCCCTAACGGCGAAAAAATTCTCATCAAAATGACAATCAAAAAACTTGCTTTAAAATATCATGTGTCTAGAAATCATCAATATTCATCTTGAAATAGCACACATGTATTTTTGATTTAATTGAAATAGTAGACATGCATATTTGAAGTAAACATGTATATAACATGCATTATATTATCATATATTATCATGATGGATGAAATAATAAAATGACAACGAAGTTTTAAGTCATGATATAAATATAAATCATTATGAAATGGCAGACAAAATAACAGAGGTAATTCAATGTATTCAATATTATATTTATTTGTGGTCTCTATGTGATATCTATTGCGGCGGATATCTTGTAAAACTAAGCAAATTTCTTTTAGATTTGCCAGAATATAATGCATTGCTAATTGAAATTATGGTCCTTCTGATAACATGATATCAGCTCTTCCAAAGCCTTCAATTAAATTTGTGGTACCTGATATAGCATTACATTAGCTTCTTCTAAAGCCTGGATTGTCATTATCATAAAGATCAGTTAAGTTCATTTCTATTCTTTCCTTTTCCTTTGACGCTTGGTAAACTTCACCAAATATTTCAGCGTGCGACATGTACGAGATCAATGTCCTTTCATTCCACACCTGTAACGAGCATTTTAAAAATAATGATGAGCCTTAGCTTTCCTTTTCTCAACATTTATCCACTTCTGGTGGTACGATATGTTTCTATAAGGAGCATTTGGAGTATAATTATTATGACCACCACCACGAACCTGCCACGACTCAGCATGTCCACGTCCAAGACCATGCCCATATTTGTGAGATGACGTTGCATTTGCTTCGGGGAATACTGTAGCACCCCATTCTCGGGATGCGTACCTAGATGCGTGTCTCGAATTTTTCGATCATATTGTTCAATTTTCTTTCAGTTTTTGCTTTAGGATGTGATTGCTTATATTATTGTGTATCGGATTTAGATTCTCAGATTTAGAGTAAGCCCTAACCCGGACTGGGAAACTAGTAACAGCCAGTAGCTCGATTTGACCTTTCTAGTAGTCTAATTTGACCAATTTTAGTTTCAAACACTGTTTTCTAATATTTTAAATTTATCTTGATTTTAGAATTTTTCAGAATTTTTCTGCAAAATCTTCTAAACCGGTGTCCGTCGGCATTGCTGACTGATTCCAGATTTTTATTTTCAAATGGGATTGAATTTTCAAAAATGGCTTTCACGTTACTTCTTAAAAATTTATTTTCTATCTAAAAACATTTTTTGAAAATTTTCTAAATTTATCAAAATTTCACCGATTCTAGTGTCTGCCAGTATCGCTGGAAGATTTCAGGATTTTTAATTTGAAAACTACACCAAATTTCTTGAATCCGATTTCATTGAGTATCTTAAAATAATATTTTTATTTTTGAGAATTTTTCGGAACGTTTCTGAAACGGTCGAATTTTCGCCTTATTAAAATAATAATATTAATTACCGGTCTTATCTTTTCGTACTTTTTCCTTCTCTATTCCTCTACTTTGTACTTTCAGAAATTATAATAAATAATTTATCTAATAATAAAAATTTTAAACTATTTTCTTTTTTTCCTTATTTTTTTCCTTTTTCTTTAATTTCCTTTTTTTTCTTTCTTTTCTTTCTCCCCCCTTGACTTCCCCCTACCCTGGTTCCCTGCTCCACAGCCGCAGCAGCTGCAGCAGAGGCATGATGGACTGCTGCTGCAGCCTATCCTGCCCCCTCCATCCCCCTTCATCATCACAAATCCTCTCCCCTTCTCTATTAAAAACACTTCCCCTTTCCTTCTCCTTCTCATTCTTCCAATTCAAAATCAAAACTCCATTCAACTAAACTAAACCCACCTCCTCTAAATCCACCGTCGCCTCCACCATCACCACCACCACCGCCGGCCGTCCTAGGCGGCCACCCGCTCCCCCACAACCCCTCTCCACTCCACCACCTTCTTTAACCTCCATCAACCACCAACCACCACCATTTCAACAAAACCCACCTGGCATTTGCTGATGATCTCATGCTCCTGGCTAGAGGGGACTTCACTTCTGTCCGTATCATTATGGATAGCCTCAGGGAGTTTGGATTGAAATCGGGCTTGTGCGCTAACTTGATCAAGTCAAGCCTCTTTACGGCGGGTGTATATGGAGAGGAACTTGCTCAGTTGAGGCAGTTGACTGGTATCCCTGTTGGTGCTATGCCTTTCTGATATCTTGGTGTCCCGTTGGCGGCTCAGAGGCTTCAGTTGGCCCATTTTGCTCCTTTTATTGATAAAGTCACTATGTATATCAACTCTTGGATGGCTTCCTACCTTTCTTTTGCGGGTAGAGCTGAGCTTATCAGATCAGTACTACAAGGAGTGGATTGCTTCTGGCTATCTATCTTTCCTGTTCCGAGTGCTATCATTGAGCGGGTAACTCGGTTGTGCAGGAATTTCTTGTGGCACAAGCGCCATCATCCGTTTCTTGGAAATCCCTGTGCTTACCAAAATCGGAAGGTGGATTGGGGTTCAGAGATCTAAAATCTTGGAATGATTCGCTGCTAGCTAAATGCTTTTGGAACATTCACAAGAAAAAGGATACTTTATGGGTGCGTTGGGTGCATCATATTTATTGGTAGTGAAAAGTGCATTTTTATCATCATATTTACCATCACATTTTCATTTATTCATTTAATTCTGCACATTATTAATATTTTGTAATTTATTGTGTGCAGGCCTCGAATTATTATTTTAATAATAAATAAAGCTTAAAAGAGCCCAAAAGCCCAGATCCAAGCCCATGTTTGAAGCCCAGGTGTAAAAGTGCAAATATCAATTGTCAAAGTGCAAATACACAAAGGGCTAAAGTTGCAAATATCAAAGATGAGGGAAGGATAGACTTCTACCCAACCCTAAACTCTTGCAGATGAGAATGAAAAGAGTGCAGAGATAAGGAAATTCGTTTAAAAGAGATTGGGAGAATTCAAAATCTAGGTAACTTGATTATCAAGTTATCTCAAAATCCCAATATGGAGAGTCAGGATCATACTTCCAGAAGCAAGTGCCCAGATGGACGGACCAGGTGAGGCCACGCGCCAAAGCGCGTGGCCAGATTCCACAAAAATGCCGCAAATCCGCGGCAAAATCCAAGATTCCGCGGCAATCCTGAGGCGGTTGGCGATGCGTTTTTCGTTGAGGAGTTGTACTGGGACTCTACTTCTTATATCCTATAAATACCCCTGCAGAGCAACAGAGAAGGGGCGTCCAGAGGCGAGCAAAGGGCCAAAAGCTAGGGTTTAGTTTTTAGGTTAGATTTTATTTTTGTTTTTATTTTGTAAACTTTGTAACTGAGAGTGGCGGAAACTTTCATGGAGGATGGAGTCTTCGCTTGTACTGAGGTGACAGCGGTATAAGCCCGCTTATCTTCCATTGTTAATGAAATCCATTTAAGGTTCGTTTTTGTTATTATTTTATGTTTTTCATCTCTTGTTTATTCTTGTGTTTCTATGTTCCTATTTTCTTTCTTCTATGTGTTCTCTAATGCCTTGTGAACAATGAGACCCAACTGCTTCGAGACTGCCTAGCCAACGAAGATCCCTTGATGGCTTATGGCGATGAACATCCTATACGCCATACTTGCAAGTCTTCCGAGAAAAGGTAAATCATCGCACGGATCAAAGGTAAGCAGGCTGAAGAGGTTCGTACGTGTTTTCTTTCTTTTCTTCCTTTAGTTTAGATCCACATCTTCCACAATTCTTTTCTTCACTTCATTGTAAATACCATTCATTGTAAATACCACTTCCTTTCTAACTTAACTAATAAAAATAAAAACTTTAGAGAAACTTGCTTAACGCTTCCATCGCAGCAGTCCCTCCTGAGGATCACGACCCGCATAGCCCTGCTACCGCGGATTAGAATTGAGAACTTGCACATCTATTCTTAAAACTAAAATACTATATTTTGTGTGCAGGAAATCTCAGTCAACAAATTGGCGCCGTTGCCGGGAGGGACGGTAAGTTATTCTCTAATAAAAAATATTTTTTATTAACTAATTCTTTTATTCTTTTCTGTTTGCAGGTTTGGAGAACAGGAAACAGAAAAACAGCAGCAGCAGTGGACATATAGCTACTCTGTGCCTCTGCCCTTGAAGGCAGAGCACCAGAGTCTACTGTATTGTCGCGGATTCGCGGCCATAGCCGCGAAAATGCGGCTGCAGTAGTGAATTACTAACTGCAGTTTTTTGCAGGGTGCTTCAAATTAAAAATACTGCTTTCTGCTCTGTTCTGATTTGTTCTGTGATATACCTGTATACTGCTAATTAATTCAACAGTAAATTATTTGTTGTTAAAAATAAAAATTGATTAGATGTTTGCATATTAGGCACGTGTCTTTTTAATTACTTTATTTTACTGTTGAAGAGTGCTGGAGCAAGGTACGTACGCATTGCATATAGAATAGGACTCATCTCTTGGTTGATTTTCTGCTTTGGTGAATTCTATCTATTTATCTTGTACACTTGCACTAATTCATCTTAAGGCATAACCCATTAACAAGATAAGGTGGGGATTTCATCACCCTTCCTTAGCCCAAAAATCATATCCCAAGCACTCACTAACCCAAGCCTAACTAAAACTGAGTAGACGTTGGCCCTAGGGACACTCGGACTCAATTAGGAGATTATCCTAAGGGGGAACGGTGTTGGAAGTTGACTCTGCCAAATCAGTGTCTAGGAAGGGGATTGAGGGCCGAAAGCCCGAAGTGTGGTGGTTATTTAATTAAGGAACGTCTTTGACGGAAAACCTCCCACCACTCTTGCCCCGACCTGCTGATTAACTTGTGGTCAAAGTCTACACCCTACCTCCCGTGGACAGTCTAACCAGTTAGGAGTCGTCTAGGTCTAGGTCTACCCTAACTTAGGTTAGAAATTTTTCTTTTTTTGTTTATTTTTTTTCCTTGTTTGCTTTGTGTGATATGGCCTATAACAATAATTTTTCAATTTTAATGAGGATCCATATTATACACCAACCTCTTTTTCGGATATTACCAAACCGGCATATCATAACTCTAACCAACCTAGTGTGCCAGATTGGTCTTATCCGAATCATTACATGCCCCAGTCCCAATACTATGAACAAGATTGGAATAATCATCACTACTCTTCACAGAGTCAATGGGGATTCAACACCCCTGAGCCATATGGTCAACCACTTGTTCAACCATTATCTTCATATACGTCTTTTCCCACATCACCAAGGTTTCAGTCCTCCATTGATCTATTCGATGGGTTAGAAGAAAAAGTGGATCGGTTGCAAGATACAATGAATGATCAAATTTTTAGACTTTCAAACATTCTTGAGCATCTTGATAGGAACCAAGAATCATTCTGTTTAGAAGACCTTGATCAAAATTCAATTTCATCACATCAATATGAACTTGCTCAATCCCAATCCTTGGACAAATTGGCTAGTTTTAATTTCAATGAGATTGAATTAGATTATGAATGTGAACCCGATCCCCAACTTTGCGATTCAGTTTCCATCTTCGAATCTATGTTGACTCCAGTATCCTTACCCAATTTGGACCAATTTCTGAGCCAACATTTATTCCCATACCATAGATCATGAAATTGAATCACCCATTTTTGATGATCATATTGAACTTGACCAATTGTGCAATTTTGAAAGTCCCATGGAAAAATTGGCAAGTTCCCATTTTTATGAGATTGAAACTAATGAGATATGTGACCTAGATTCCTAAATCTATGATCAAGTTCAAATTCCCGAATTATTATTGACTCCTTTTTGTTACCCGACTTAGGTAATATTTTAGAGTCAGTTTTGATTCCCACACCTATCATTCCTGAACTTGAATCACCAACATTGAGTCACATTCCATTGTGGGAAAATGATTGTAGACTTGAGTTTCAATTTCTTGACTTGGACCCACTTCTTGATCCTAGCCCGACTCCTGAACCTTTACTTGATTTGAGTTTCTTTCCTGAGTCGGTATTAGATCCTGAACCTATCATTCTTGAGTCCAAGTCAACCATTTACCAAGTCACATTCTTTTGTTGGACATAGGTATAGACCATGACTCTGTGATGATTTTCCAGGACTGGTCATGTAAAGGGAGTAAGTTTCACGAGAGGATCTTCCATGATCCTATTCATTCTGGGGACTGTAAATATGTAAATAAAAAAGAGGTCAATAAAGGTAGGTCCCGTGAACTACCACGTTCTCTTGTTTGGGCCGCATTTCGTGGACCAATTAGACCACCTCCGGAACCACCACCCTAAGGTAACTTCCGCCTTCCCTTGTTCTGTTTCATGCATATATGCATTCATTCATACATTGAGGACAATGCATGAGATAAGTGTGGGGTGGGTTTTACTAACATACTAACATAGGTAGAAACTAACAAAAATTTGCTTAAAAAAATTAATCTAAAAAAAAAAATTTAAAAAAAATGTTATAAAAAGGACAATATTTTGACTTATTTTTTGAAAGAAATCTAAGTTAGTTTTAAGGATTAGGAAAATCATGATTAGGATTTCTAAAAACTTGGTCAAAATAATAAATTGTTTAAATTTTAGGTATAGGATGAGAAATTGAATAAATAATTAGTCTTGATTTTTACCTTAATGAAATGTGCATACCAAATGCATATCTAGGATTCTAAGACAAAGACCTTGTGCCTCATAATAAATAAATAAATAAATAAATAAATAAAAAAAGAATTCACCAATTAAGCTGATACATGTGCCTCAAGAAGCATAAGTATTCATGCCTAAAGGTGAGTAAATAAAATAAAGTCCTTAGTTTTGGGGCCTAGTTCACTCGAATTTGAGTCCGCGGGGTGTTTTTCTCACCTAGTGCCCTAAAGCCGACCGGTTTGGGAGCCACCGACTTTAAGTTCGCTACATGGGTGGATTAGAAAGCCTAAGAAAACTGAGAAATATTATACATGTATTAACACATCTATTAGTCAATTAGTTAGTATGAGGGCCTCAAGAAGCCTTGATACTTATACGAAAGAAAATTAGATGAGTTATACATGCCAAAAAAAAATTATATTAACACATCTAATAGTCAATTAGTTAGGTATGAGGCCTCAAGAAGCCTTGATACTTACACGAAAGAAAATTAGATGATGTTATAAAAATAATAAAAAGGCATGAGAGTCCAAGTTAAGGAATTGCTAGTAAAAATTCATAAGGATGCATATGATTTTTGGTAACGAAAAAGACTATATTAGAAATTCAATTTTAATCCTTACCTAAATGAATAACAATTGACTTTATAAAGACTAGGTTTGAAGAATGAATAAAAATGAGGATCCTAAAACTTATAGACTACTTAGTCTCTTCAATAATAATTCAAATATTTCTTTTTTATGGATTTTGTGGGTGTAATCCGCTGAAAACCCTCACGAGACAACACTCGTCCTCTAGGGTAACCTAGAGGTTTAACGGCTTGTTGCACGTGCTAAGTGCAATCGTGATTCCTACGAAAGTGAGTTAGGTTAGATTAACTTTTTCTTTTTCTTTATTTTTACTCGAGGACGAGCAAAAAGATAAGTGTGGGGGTGTGATTGGTAGTGAAAAGTGCATTTTTATCATCATATTTACCATCACATTTTCATATTTATTCATTTAATTCTGCACATTTATTAATATTTTGTAATTTATTGTGTGCAGGCCTCGAATTATTATTTTAATAATAAATAAAGCTTAAAAGAGCCCAAAAGCCCAGATCCAAGCCCATGTTGAAGCCCAGGTGTAAAAGTGCAAATATCAATTGTCAAAGTGCAAATACACAAAGGGCTAAAGTTGCAAATATCAAAGATGAGGAAGGATAGACTTCTACCCAACCCTAAACTCTTGCAGATGAGAATGAAAAGAGTGCAGAGATAAGGAAATTCGTTTAAAAGAGATTGGGAGAATTCAAAATCTAGGTAACTTGATTATCAAGTTATCTCGAAATCCCAATATGGAGAGCCAGGATCATACTTCCAGAAGCAAGTGCCCAGATGGACGGACCAGGTGAGGCCACGCGCCAAAGCGCGTGGCCAGATTCC
Organism: Agave tequilana; assembly: GCA_038442645.1. Lineage (NCBI taxonomy): Eukaryota > Viridiplantae > Streptophyta > Magnoliopsida > Asparagales > Asparagaceae > Agave > Agave tequilana. Next base: position 162,285 of record JAVJIF010010501.1, on the reverse strand, counting down.
ACAAAAATGCCGCAAATCCGTGGCAAAATCCAAGATTCCGCGGCAATCCTGAGGCGGTTGGCGATGCGTTTTCGTTGAGGAGTTGTACTGGGACTCTACTTCTTATATCTCCTATAAATACCCCTGCAGAGCAACAGAGAAGGGGCGTCCAGAGGCGAGCAAAGGGCCAAAAGCTAGGGTTAGTTTTTAGGTTAGATTTTTTTTTGTTTTTATTTTGTAAACTTTGTAACTGAGAGTGGAGGAAACTTTCATGGAGGATGGAGTTTTCGCTTGTACTGAGGTGACAGCGGTATAAGCCCGCTTATCTTCCATTGTTAATGAAATCCATTTAAGGTTCGTTTTTGTTATTATTTTATATTTTTCATCTCTTGTTTATTCTTGTGTTTCTATGTTCCTATTTCTTTCTTCTATGTGTTCTCTAATGCCTTGTGAACAATGAGACCCAACTGCTTCGAGACTGCCTAGCCAACGAAGATCCCTTGATGGCTTATGGCGATGAACATCCTATACGCCATACTTGCAAGTCTTCCGAGAAAAGGTAAATCATCGCACGGATCAAAGGTAAGCAGGCTGAAGAGGTTCGTACGTATTTTCTTTCTTTTCTTCCTTTAGTTTAGATCCACATCTTCCACAATTCTTTTCTTCACTTCATTGTAAATACCATTCATTGTAAATACCACTTCCTTTCTAACTTAACTAATAAAAATAAAAACTTTAGAGAAACTTGCTTAACGCTTCCATCGTAGTCCCTCCCTGAGGATCACGACCCGCATAGCCCTGCTATCGCGGATTAGAATTGAGAACTTGCACATCTATTCTTAAAACTAAAATACTATATTTTGTGTGCAGGAAATCTCAGTCAACACAAATTTACCTTAAGGGGAATGTCTCTGCTTGGGAATGGAAGTGTATAAGGGACGACTCGCCTTTGCTCAAGAGACTAGTTGCGATTCGTGATAAAATATGCCTTGTAGAAGGGTCCGTGGAGGCGGCAAAGAGGAGGTTATCCTCTTGGGCGGGGATGTGTATATCGCTCGGGTATGAGTATTTTCGATATAAGGGTTCCAGGCTACCTTGGCCAAGCTCAGTTTGGAATTCGTATGTCACACCTAAGCATGCTTTCACTCTTTTGCTTGCAGCGAGGAAGAGGCTACCTACTAAAGATAGATTGTCCTTTCTTCATGTGGAGGAATCGTGCGCTCTCTATGTCGGTAATAAGGAATCAGCAGCGCATCTGTTCTTTCAATGTTCCTTCTCTTCTATGGTTTGGAGGTGCATTAGAGGCTGGCTGGGTATCTCTCGGGTGATGTCGACTATCTCTAGTGCTCTTAAGTGGATTAAGAAGGAGGCGAGAGGTTCAAGTGGCAAAGCAAAAGCTAAAAAGATGGCCCTTGCTTGTACTGTTTATCATATTTGGAATGCCCGCAATAGGAGAATTTTTGAAGGTCAGACTCAGGAGGTGGTATCTACCGTCTTCAAGATCAAGTTGCACATCTATAGGACTTTATTCACTTTGGATCCAAATGCCTCTGTGGAGTTTTAAGGGTTTGGGGTTTACTGATACACATGCACTGACAGTGTGCTGTTCTCTCAGAACTGTGCTGCCAGAACTTGGTGCAAAGTTCTGGAAATAACAGCATGTCTGGTTGGTTTCTGGATTGCCAGAACAGCAAGGCTTTTAGCAGTTTTTAGTCGACTAGTAGGAATTCCTAGTCGACTTGGGGCATGTCTAGTCGACTAAACTTTTTGGCCTAGTCGACTAACGTGGTAACAGAGAGTACTGCTACTTCCAGATCAACTTTTCAGTCGACTTGACTCTTGGGATTAGTCGACTTGGAGCAGGTCTAGTCGACTAATCTTTCTGACCTAGTCGACTATCGCAGAAACAGAGAAGGACGCTACTTCCAGATCAACTTTTCAGTCGAATTGACTTTTGGGGTTAGTCGACTAAACATAATCTTAGTCGACTGATCTAATTGCGAGTCGACTAATAGGACTTTACAGAGAGTTGACACTTTTCTGGATTGTGATCTAGTCGACTAGCTTGCTGGATTAGTCGACTATCACTTCCTAACTGCCAACAGTTTAGCTGTTATTTTGTGGGGTTGTGGAGATACATTGTAAAGGGGTACTGTGCCAGGAACTGGCAGCTTAGGGGAGGCAAATACTCTGTAGGACTTGTACGGCCGTTTTGGCTTGCTCTCTATATATACAGTTTTGATAAATAAAATTAACATTCTCCAAAAAAAACCCACCTCCGTCACCTCCCTTCCTCCTCCAAAATTCACCACCACCTCCACCAATTCCACCACTCTAACCACCCCATCATCATCTCCTCCTCCTCTAACTCCCCAACACCACCAATCATCACCACCACCACCATAACCACCACCACCACCAACCACCATCACCACCTCCACCAACAACAACCCAAACAACTCCACCATCACTCCATCCTCCCTCCCCTAGGGTGCGCGTGTCGCCCCCACCACATCCAGCGGCGCGCCGCCGCCCAGGGCCGCCAGCCACCCCTCCCCTCCTTTTTCTTTTTCCTTTCTTTATTTCTTTCTTCTTTCCATTCTTTCTTTCTTTCTTTTCATTTCTTTTCCTTAAATAAAACTCACTTTTCCTACATTCCTTAAATACCCCCCCATCTCATTCTCAAATTACTACTATATTTACAACCAACCCCTCTCATTTTTCATTCCTATTTCTTTCTAAAAATACCCTATTTTCTCTCTCTCCTTCCTACAACTTTCTATCTCCTCTCTCTCTCCTCTCTCACTCCCTCTCCAATATTATATATATTTATATTTATATATTTTAATATATAACTATGGGCTAGTGGATTGCTCGTACGGGTCGCCGATTTCCCAGATTTTTAATCGGTATTTCACCCCGATTTCAATCGAGTGCTTTTTTTAATACACTTAAAAATAAACGCTCTTGTATTTATAACATGAAATTGATATGTGGATATTTTAGCATGCCTAGCACTTTCTATCGTAGTTTTAGTACATGATACCGTATTATGCGAGTTAATATATGTTGTTGTACACGGTATTTACACCGGCACTCAGTATTTACACCGACACTTGGCATGTTACACTTGATATATGATTTATGATTCTGGCACTCGGTATTTACACTGATACTCGGTACTTGCACCGGCACTTGATATTTGAAACCTGTCCTATGGCACTTAATAATTAGACACCGATACTTGATATATGTCATACTTGACACCTGATCCTGACACCCGGTATATGACATGCTCTCGTGTGGTATAAGTACATTGACTTGACATCGTGACACTTGACCGGACACTACCACCCCTGATACCTGTATTATATGACATATTCATGACTATCACTTTTACGGGGACTTGGCATGATTATTATATTATTACCAGACATTTGGTACTCCTGACCTCTTGTACTCCTGAACTCCTGTACACTTGAACCCCTGAAATAGGGGAGCTCTTGACATTACTCCTGATATTATACTCCTGTTGACCCCCGCAATAGGATAACCATGGATATTGGACTTTTATGAATACCCTGTGGACATTATTATTTGAGACTCTGTTATATTTAAACAAGTTACACCGAGATGGGAAAATTGATGGGTATCGATATAGCTTCTGTGTTTATGGTGGCCATACATATGTTGTATAACTATTCCTGTTGGATTCGACCTGGAGGCCACCAGGCATTTTCGAGGGGTGTACTGGCACCCTACCCCCTTGCCTGCCAGCCGAGTGTGCTATAATCCCCTGGGTATATGCTGTGGGGAACGGTGACACTCTATTCCTGTTCGGACGTATCTAAGACCTTCGGGCATATAGTAAGTCCCGGTGCCTAGCGGTACGTCTGGCTCAGTACCAGATACTCCTGGACTGTTGTCCCAGGCATGCACGGGACCCATTCTAAACATGGTTCGTTGTTCCCCATCAATTTTCATTAACCAACCTCGCTCGACTTTTATGCGGAAGTATATGGCACCGATCATATACCGAAACATACAAATTGAACGAGGCTTAGTAATAACTTGGTAATTGACTTCATGCTACATAAACTTTATTGTCGTGTTCATACATGCTATTTAATGTAGTTACTCCATGCTTGCTAATTTGATTACATGACATTTGATCTGCTATACTTGCTTTATCATCACCACCACAACCACCACCACCACCAACCACCATCACCACCTCCACCAACAACAACCCAAATAACTCCACCATCACTCCATCCTCTCTCCCCTAGGGTGCGTGTGCCGCCCCCACCACCTCCGACGGCGCGCCGCCGCCCAGGGCCGCTAGCCACCCCTCCCCTCCTTTTTCTTTTTTCCTTTCTTTCTTTCTTTCTTCTTTCCATTCTTTCTTTCTTTCTTTTCATTTCTTTTCCCTAAATAAAACTCACTTTTCCTACATTCCTTAAATACCCCCATCTCATTCTCAAATTACTACTATATTTACAACCATACCCCTCTCATTTTTCATTCCTATTTCTGTCTAAAAATACCCTATTTTCTCTCTCTCCTTCCTACAACTTTCTATCTCCTCTCTATCTCCTCTCTCACTCCCTCTCCAATATTTATATATATTTATATTTATATATTTTAATATATAACTATGGGCTAGTGGATTGCTCGTACGGATCGCCGATTTCCCAGATTTTTAACTGGTATTTCACCCCGGTTTCAGGCGAGTGCTTTTTTTAATACACTTAAAAATAAACGCTCTTGTATTTATAACATGAAATTGATATGTGGATATTTTAGCATGCCTAACACTTTCTATCGTAGTTTTAGTACATGATACCGTATTATGCGAGTTAATATATGTTGTTGTATACGGTATTTACACCGGCACTCAATATTTACAACGACACTTGGCATGTTACACTTGATATATGATTTATGATTCTGGCACTCGGTATTTACACTGATACTCGGTATTTGCACCGGCACTTGATATTTGAAACCTGTCCTATGGCACTTGATATTTAGACACCGGTACTTGATATATGTCATACTTGACACCTGATCCTGACACCCGGTATATGACATGCTCTCGTGTGGTATAAGTACATTGACTTGACATCGTGACACTTGACCGACACTACCACCCCTGATACCTGTATTATATGACATATTCATGACTATCACTTTTACGGGGACTTGGCATGATTATTATATTATTACCAGACATTTGGTACTCCTGACCTCTTGTACTCCTGAACTCCTGTATACTTGAACCCCTGAAATATGGGAGCTCTTAACATTACTCCTGATATTATACTCCTGTTGACCCCCGTAATAGGATAACCATGGATATTAGACTTTTATGAATACCCTGTGGACATTATTATTTGAGACTCTGTTATATTTAAACAAGTTACACCGAGATGGGAAAATTGATGGGTATCGATATAACTTCTGTGTTTATGGTGGCCATACATATGTTGTATAACTATTCCTGTTGGATTCGACCTGGAGGCCACCAGGCATTTTCGAGGGGTGTACTGGCACCCTACCCCCTTGCCTGCCTGCCGAGTGTGCTATAATCCCCTGGGTATATGCTGTGGGGAACGGTGACACTCTATTCCTGTTCGGACGTATCTAAGACCTTCGGGCATATAGTATGTCCGGTGCCTAGCGGTACGTTCTGGCTCAGTACCAGATACTCCTGGACCGTTGTCCCAGGCATGCACGGGACCCATTCTAAACATGGTTCGTTGTTCCCCATCAATTTTCATTAACCAACCTCGCTCGACTTTTATGCAGAAGTATATGGCACCGGTCATATACCGAAACATACAAATTGAACGAGTCTTAGTAATAACTTGATAATTGACTTCATGCTACATAAACTTTATTGTCGTGTTCATACATGCTATTTATTGTAGTTACTCCATGCTTGCTAATTTGATTACATGACATTTGACCTGCTATACTTGCTTTATTTCATGCCACATAAATTCTAATGTCATTTTCATATTTCAATATTTATTACGGTTATTCCATGCTTATTGATTTGGGTACATTATACTTGACCTGATGCACTTACTTTTATTTATATTTGCCACTTGGCTTCTTCTTGCACTCGCTGGGTTACCCACTAACAACCCTGAATTTGTATGTTCAGATTTAGCAGGTTGGACCGAGGTGGACTCTTCAGCTGAGGATCAGGCCTACTTCGAGGAGCAGGCGGATCAGCCGTAGTTCCATCCCGTCTTTCCCGCTCGCGAATTCCCTCTTTCAGCTCGTGAGTTCTATCTTTTGTACCTTGTACAGCCTACTTTTGTACTATCTGGTGATGTAATATATATGTAATATTATGTCACAATCTGTGATGACTATGTACTTGTACTATTTTGTATTGGAATGTATAATACCAAGTAATTTTCGCACTCTGATCCCTGTATTATGTTGTATTGATGCTTAGCGTACATACGTGATGGTACCATCACCCTGCATATGTACGTCACAGTGGCGTCCCCGTACCCGCCAGATCGGGGCGCCACAGGTTGGTATTAGAGCCTAGGCTCTCACACCTTCAATACAGCCAGTCTGCAAATTAATATTAGGTTAATTTGTGACTGAGTCATACGAGTCTTTGTTATACATTCCAATTACAAGTACAAAGTTATCTATTCTTTCCTTAAAATCCATCCCTTGATTTCTGAAATCTCATGCAGTTCCTTATTTCATCACCTTTTCAGTCAGCTCGAATATGGAGAGACGGGGGCGCGTAACGGTCCCAGCACTTCCCGTGAAGGTCCGTACCGGGAGAGCGACATGATGCGAATACTCCAGGGGATGATGACTAGCCAGCAGCAGACAGAGCTCTTGCGACAAGGATTGCTGACTGCACTCCGGGAGCAGAGGCCGAGTACTATATCGGATTTCAGGAGATTGCAGCCTGCAGAATTTTTGGGCATGGAGAAGCCCCTAGATGCAGAGCAGTGGTTGATCGACATGACTGACCTTTTGAAGGGGGCCAGAATTCCTGGTGAGAACTAGGTGGAAGTGGCCAAGATCCAGCTAAATGATGTGGCGAGGACCTGGTGGCTAGCCGAAGAGACGAGGCTGGAGAAGCTTATCTCTTGGGACCAGTTCTCGAAGGGCTTCTATGAGAGGTTTTTCCCTGCAACAGCTCAGAAGAAGATGGAGGAGCAGTTTATCAAACTGCAGCAGTGGAATCGATCGGTGGATGAGTATGCTGCTGAATTCCTGAGACTTAGTCGATTTGCACCATACATTATGGCCGATGTGGAGAAGAGAGCTAGCAGATTTCAGTAAGGATTGAGGGTGAATATCCAGATGTTGCTTATACCCCACCAGCTGAAGACATACTCTCAAGTTCTTTCTATAGCTCGTGATGTGGAGCAGGGATTAGAGAAAAAGAGGAGAGTTGAACTACAACACAAGCCTATGAAGCACCAATTCCAGCAGGTGTACAAGGGGAATCCAGTCAGATCTTTTGGTGCCCCAGTAGCCAAGCGGCCATTTCAGCCTCCTTCTCAGCAGCTTGTGTGTGGATATTATCAGAAACCTGAACACAATCAGCGAAACTGTCGTATGGCCAATGGACTGTGTTTGGCATGCGAATCCGGCAACCACTCAGTAGGAGAGTGTCCATTCAAGAAGACCTGGAATGCAGCTCCAGCACCACTAGCACTTCCAGCACGAGTGGCACCACCAGCACTTCCAGCTCGAGCAGCTCCCCCAGCATTTCAGCACCACCGATGAGGAGGAACCCAAGATAAGTAGACAGAGGAGTTCCACTTCCTCCCCAGCGTCGGGACTCTGGGTCAGGCTCAGGGGGACCTAGGACCGGAGTAGGCCGCGGGGAGAGGCTAAGCCTACAACTTGACGGCAGAGGAAGCTGAGGCATCAGGAGAAGTGGTGGCAGGTACAATCTTGGTCTACTCCGTTCCAGTCTTATCACTCTTTGACTCTGGTGCATCATATTACTTCATATCTAGTAGATTTGTTGCCTTGCATTCTATACCCCTAGTATGTATGGGTGACCAGTGGGAAATTAGTACGGGGAATGGGGTATTCATTACTAACAAGATTTGCAAGGCGTGCACTGTGGAGTTATGTGGTAGGAAGTTAGAAGCCGACATGTTCGTACTGGATACTGGAGGGTACGATGTGATCCTAGGCATGACTTGGCTCAGCAAGTATCATGCGGTGATCGACTGTTGCAACAAGAAGGTGATCTTTAGGATTCCACATCAACCGGAGTTTCAGTTCTTTGGAGAACAAGTCCCTCCGGAAGAAAGATCAACTGGATTGTGCTGCTACTGCAGAAGATAAGAAGAAGACAGTATCAGTGTGGAATGAATTCCTGGATGTATTTGAGGAGATATCAGGACTTCCACCTGACAGAGTTGTGGAGTTCTCTACTGACCTTATTCCAGGAGCGACACCCATCTCTAAAGTACCGTACTGGATGACACCAACTGAATTGGCTATATTGAAGAAGCAGTTGCTGGAGTATTCGAGCAAGGGTCTGATTAGACCGAGTACTTCACCTTGGAGAGCACCAATGTTGTTGGCAAACAAGAAGGATGGTGGTAAGAGGTTTGTGTATTGATTACAGAGAGTTGAACAAAGTCACCATCAAGAACAAGTACCCTTTACCGAGGATTGATGATCTCTTTGATCAACTTCATAGGGCCCCAAGTATTCTCAAAGTTAGATTTGCAGTCGAGGTACCATCAGTTGAAGGTGAAAAAGGAAGACATCCAGAAGACGGCTTTTAGGACTCGCTTTGGTCATTACGAGTTCTTGGTTATGCCCTTTGGAGTTACAAATGCCCCAGTAGTCTTTATGGACTTGATGAATAGAATCTTCTCACCCTATCTGGATAAGTTTGTGTTGGTGTTCATTGATGATATTTTGATCTATTCTAAGAATGAAGAGGAGCATGCGGAGCATCTGAGGATTGTGCTACAGACGCTCTGACTTGAGCAGCTTCATGCCAAACTTAGTAAGTGTGAGTTCTGACTGGAGAGTATATCATTCTTGGGTCATATGTTTCTAGAGAAGGAATCTCAGTAGATCCCAGCAAGATTCAGGCGGTGAAGGATTGGCCAACTCCGAAGTCCGTGACCGAATCAGGAGCTTCATCGGACTAGCTGGATATTATCGAAGGTTCGTGCAAGACTTCTCGAAGGTTGCAGCTCCTTTGACCAAGCTTACCAGGAAGGGAGAGAAGTACATATGAACTGAAGAGTGTGCGTTTGCTTTGAGGAGTTGAAGAACAAGTTGATTTCAGCTCCAATCTTGAAGACACCCTCAGGGATCGGAGGAATGGTAGTGTACAGTGATGCTTCAGGGAAAGGTCTTGGATGCGTATTGATGCAGCATGGACATGTGGTGGCTTATGCATCCAGGCAATTAAAGCTTCATGAGAAGAACTACCCAATGCATGATCTAAAGCTGGCAGCTGTGATCTTTGCGTTGAAGATATGGAGGCATTACCTTGGTGCTTGTGACCGAGTGTTGATTACACTGATCACAAGAGCTTGAAGTATATTTTCACTCAGAAGGAGTAGAATATGAGGCAGAGACGATGGCTTGAGTTGATGGCAAATTATGATATAGATCTACAATACTATCCTGAAAAGGTTAATGTTATGTCGGATGTCCTGAGTAGAAGACCTGAAGCCAACATGGTTATGTTGCTCACTCAGCAAGAGGAGCTACTCAAGGAGATGAGGCGACTATATTTGATGGTGATTCAGAGGGGCAGTGGATCCGTGTAGTTGATGGCATTTAGATCCAGCCGACACTGATGGAGGAGATCAGAGAAGCTCAGAGAGAAGATCCTAGATTGCTGAAGTTTAGAGAACAAGTGGAAGCGGGGCTGAGGTCAAATGTTTGCATACATACTGATGGTACACTCTATTTCAAGGGCAGAATTTGTGTGCCTCAGGGGGAGATTAGACAGAAGATCTTAGCTAAAACCCACAGCTCAGCTTATTCTATACACCCTGGAGGAACTAAGATGTATCAGGATCTGAAGCAACATTTCTGGTGGAATGCGACGAAGAGAGAGATCGCACAATATGTGGCAAAGTGTCTAGCGTGTCAGCAAGTGAAGGCTGAACACCAGAGACCAGCTGGATTCTACATCCTTTGTCAATACCAGAATGGAAGTGGGAGCATGTTACTATAGATTTTGTCACCGCTCTAACTCGCAGTCCAAAGGGGAATAATGCAGTATGGGTAGTTGTTGACCGTCTCACTAAGTCAGCACATTTCATACCATTCAGAGTGGGACAATCTACGGAGCTTCTGGCAGATAAGTATATAAGGGAGATTGTTCAACTGCATGGAGTTCTAGTGAGTATCGTGTCGGATAGGGACACGAGGTTCAGATCTCGCTTCTTGGAGAGCCTTCAATAGAGTCTAGGGACCTGTCTGAAGTTTAGCACATCTTATCATCCAGAGACAGACGGGCAGTCCGAACGGACCATTCAGATCCTAGAAGACATGTTGAGGGCATGTGTGATAGACTTCAAGGAATCGTGGGAAGACCATCTACAGTTGGCAGAGTTTTCCTACAATAACAGTTATCAGGCGAGCATCAAGATGGCTCCGTTTGAAGCCCTATACGGCAGGAGATGTAGATCACCATTGTGTTGGGATGAAGTTGGTGAGAGAAGGTATTTGGGGCCGGATGTGATAGTACAGGCAGTGGACAAGATCAGGACCATCCAAGAGCACCTTTGTTCGGCACAGGACAGACAGAAGAGTTGGGCTGATTCCAATAGAAGACCGTTGGAGTTCCAGGTGGGAGAACATGTGTTTCTGAAGATATCTCCGACTAAGGGAGTGATCAGATTTGGTGCACGTGGGAAGCTGAGTCCAAGGTATATAGGCCTATTTGAGATATTGGAGCGAGTGGGAGAAGTGGCCTACAGATTGGCACTACCGCCATCACTGGAAGGAGTGCACAATGTGTTCCATGTGTCACAGCTGAGAAGATACATCAGGGATGAAAGCCATGTATTGGATTATTCAGAGTTGGAGTTGAAGCCGGATTTGTCATATACAGAGCAACCAATGGCTATTATGGATAGAAGTGTCAAGACCCAGAAGAATCGGACCATCCCGTTGGTGCTAGTTTCATGGAACAGGCATAGTCCGGGAGAAGCAACTTGGGAGCGGGAAGACATCATTCGTGACCGTTACCCTCATCATCTATCGAGCCTTGAGTGGTAAATTTTCTCATGTACTCCATCTCTTGTCTTATCAATTCTTTATTTCCATGTTCATCTCTTTCCTTATAGAAATTTTGAGGACGAAATTTTGTTAGGTGGGTAGATTTTAGCACCCCGTTCCCGGGATACGTACCCAGATGTGTGTCCCGAATTTTTTCGATCATATTGTTCAATTTTCTTTCAGTATTTGCTTTTAGGTTGTGATTGCTTATATTATTGTGTATCGGATCTGGATTCTCAGATCTAGAGTAAGCCCTGACCCGGACTGGGAACCCGGTAGCAGCCAGTAGCCCGATTTGACCTTTCTGGTAGTTCGATTTGACCGATTTTAGTTTCAGACACTATTTTCTAATATTTTAGATTTATCATGATTTTTTAGAATTTTTCAAAATTTTTTAAAACCGGTGTCGGTCGGCATCGCTGACTGATTCCTAAATTTTTAGTTTTCAAATGGAATTAAATTTTCAAAAACGGATTTCATGTTACTTCTTAGAATTTTTTTCTATTTAAAAACATTTTTTTGAGATTTTTCTAAATTTATCAAAATTTCACCGATTCGGGCGTCGGCCGGTGTCGCCGGAAGATTCTAGAATTTTTAATTTGAAAACTACATCAGATTTCTTGAATCTGATTTCATCGAGTATCTTAAAATAATATTTTCTATTTTTGAAAATTTTTCAGAATGTTTCTAAAACGGTCGAATTTTCGCCTTATTAAAATAATAATATTAATTACCGGTCTTATCTTTTCGTACTTTTTCCTTCTCTATTCCTCTATTTTGTACTTCCAAAAATTATATAAATAATTTATCTAATAATAAAAAATTTTAAACTAATTTTCTTTCTTTTTCCTTATTTTTTCCCTTTTTCTTTAATTTTCTTTCTTTTTCTTTCTTTTCTTTCTCCCCCCTTTGACTTCCCCCTACCCTGGTTCCCTGCTCCACAGCCGCAGCAGCTGCAGCAGAGGTATGATGGACTGTTGCTGCAGCCTATCCTCCCCCCTCCAACCCCCTTCATCATCACAAATCCTCTCCCCTTCTCTATTAAAAACACTTCCCCTTTCCTTCTCCTTCTCATTCTTCCAATTCAAAATCTAAACTCCATTCAACTAAACTAAACCCACCTCCTCCAAGTCCACCGTCACCTCCACCACCACCACCACCACCGCCGGCCGCCCTAGGCCGGCCACCCACTCCCCCACAACCCCTATCCACTCCACCACATTCTTCAACCTCCATCAACCACCAACCACCACCAATTTCAACAAAACTCACCTCCATCACCTCCCTTCCTCCTCCAAAATTTACCACCACCTCCACCAATTTCACCACTCCAACCACCTCATCATCATCTCCTCCTCCTCCTCTAACTCCCCAACACCACCAATCATCACCACCGCCACCATAACCACCACCACCACTAACCACCATCACTACCTCTACCAACAATAACCCAAACAACTCCACCATCACTCCATCCTCCCTCCCCTAGGGCTCGCGCGCCGCCCCCACCACCTCCGGCGGCACGCCGCCACCCCAGGGCCGCCGGCCGCCCCTCCCCTCCTTTTTCTTTTTTCCCTTTTTTCTTTCTTTCTTCTTTCCATTCTTTCTTTCTTTCTTTTCATTTCTTTTCCCTAAATAAAACTCACTTTTCTACATTCCTTAAATACCCCCCATCTCATTCTCAAATTACTACCCTATATTTAAAACCATACCCCTCCCATTTTTCATTCCTATTTCTTTCTAAATATACCCAATTTTCTCTCTCTTTCTCTCTCTCCTTCTTATAACTTTCTCTCTCTCCTCTCTCTCTCCTCTCTCACTCCCTCTCCAATATATATATATATATATATTATATTTTATTTTTTAATATATAACTATGGGCTAGTGGATTGCTCGTACGGATCGCCGATTTCTTGGATTTTAACCGGTATTTCGCCCCGGTTTCAGGCGAGTGCTTTTTTTTTTAATACACTTAAAAATAAACGCTCTTGTATTTATAACATGAAATTGATATGTTGATTTTTAGCATGCCTAGCACCTGCTACCGTAGTTTTAGTACATGATACCATGTTATGCCAGTTAATATATGTTGTTGTACACAGTATTTACACCGGCACTCGGTATTTACACCGGCACTCAGTATTTACACCGACACTTGGCATGTTACCCTTGATATGTGATTTATGATTCCGGCACTCGGTATTTACACTGGTACTCGGTATTTGCACGGCACTTGATATTTGAAACCTGTCCTATGACACTTGATATTTAGACACCGGTACTTGATATATGTCATACTTGACCCCTGATCCTGACACCCGGTATATGACTGCTCTCGTGTGGTATAAGTATATTGACTTGACATCGTGACCCTTGACCGGACACTACCACCCCTGATACCTGTATTATATGACATATTCATGACTATCACTGCATGATTATTATATTATTACCAGACATTTGGTACTCCTGAACTCTTGTACTCTTGAACTCCTGCATACTTGAACCCCTGAAATAGGGGGGGCTCCTGACATTACCCCTGATATTATACTCCAGTTGACCCTGTAATAGGATAAGCATAGATATTGGACTTTTATGAATACCTGTGGACATTATTATTTGAAACTCGGTTATATTTAAACAACTTACACCGGGATGGGAGAAATTGATGGGTATCGATATAGCTTCTGTATTTATGGTGGCCATACATATGTTGTACAACTATTCCTGTTGGATTCGACCTGGAGGTCACCAGGCGTTTTCGAGGGGTGTATTGGCACCCCTGCCCTCTTGCCTGCCTGCCGGGTGTGCTATAATCCCCTAGGTATATCCTCTGGGAACGATGACACTCTATTCCTGTTCGGGCGTATACTAAGACCTTCGGGCATATAGTAAGTCCCGTTGCCTAGCGGTACGTTCCGGCTCAGTACCGGATACTCCTGGACCGTTTTCCGGGCATGCACAGGACCCATTCTAAACATGGTTCGTCGTTCCCCATCAATTTTCAGTAACTAACCTCGCTCGGCTTGTACGCGAAAGTATATGGCACCGGTTATATACCGAAACATACAAATTGAACAAGTCTTAATAATAACTTGATAATTGACTTCACGCTACATAAATTTTATTGTCGTATTCAAACTTGCTATTTATTGTAGTTACTCCATGCTTGCTAATTTGATTACATGACATTTGACCTGCTACACTTGCTTTATTTCATGTCACATAAATTCTAATGTCATTTTCATATTTCACTATTTATTGTGGTTATTCCATACTTATTGATTTGGGTACATTATACTTGATCTGATGCACTTACTTTTATTTATACTTGCCACTTGGTTTCTTCTTGCACTCGCTGGGTTGCCCACTAACAACCCTGGATTTATATGTTCAGATTTAGCAAGTTGGACCGAGGTGGACCCTTCAGCTGAGGATCAGGCCTACTTCGAGGAGCAGGCGGATCAGCCGTAGTTCCATCCCCTCTTCCCTGCTCGCGAGATTCCCTCTTCCAGCTCGTGAGTTCTATCTTTTGTACCTTATACAGTCTACTTTTGTACTATCTGGTGATGTAATATATATGTAATATTATGTCACAATCTGTGATGACTAAGTACTTGTACTATTTTGTATTGGAATGTATAATACCACGTAATTTTCGCACTTTGATCCCTATATTGTGTTGTATTGATGCTTAGCGTACATACGTGATGGTACCATCACCCTGCGTATGTACGTCGCAGTGACGTCCCCTTACCCGCCAGATCGGGGCGCCACAAATACAACTCATTCACTTCAGAGAATGGTGTAAATCCATTTGAACGTAAATTGTGGTTTTCATCAAAAACTCATTATTTTGTTCGGTAATCAAGAGACATTAAATTAATTCATAATATTTATTAAAATTTGCTCTTAATTGCTGCTGCAGGAACAAATTTGAGGCATAAAAAGTAGGTTAATTTTTTTTTTTTTAACATGTCTTCTTTGGTTACTTTTTCTTTGCATAATTTTAATTTATAAATAATTTTGAACAATGCGGGTTTTATTCACTAACTGTTTAAATCCTACAACTTCAGGTGCATCCATTCATACCGAGCTTTTGGTAAAATAACAGTTTTCTAGTGGTCATATCTTTTCAAAGAGTCAAAAATCTTTTACCATGAGATATTCAGTTTTCAATCCTTTATTAATATGACGACAAGAGAATATTAGAGGCTTAGCATGATCCTGCTTGAATGCTTTATTTCTTCTTTAATTTTCTTTTCAAGGTTCAAAATCTCGGGATATATCTCAACGTCATATAACGTCAGATTCTATTTTATAAAACTTCAGGTTTCATTAAACCATGACAACATGCTTATCTAAAAAGATAGATGTACCAATCAAAGTAAATTAAATTCCAACAAATACAATCATAAAGCTTCTTATCTATCAAAGACTAATTTTTGATATTCCAAATTTATGTAATAGATATGAAAACCTAATCAAATAATAATTATTCTTAATTTATCTTCAAAGAGCATATTAGATAATAGATAGAGATAAAATCAAAGAATGATTAAGCATATTGAGCATATCAAATCGAAGATAATGAAACTTATTTTAAAGACCAACTAATATCTCCAAAAGATAGGCAAAATAAACTCAAAATAAGCATTTTAAAGACTAACTAATATCTCCAAAAGATAGACAGAATAAATTTAAAATCAGTACTTATGCTATTCTTTTAAATAAAAATAATGAGATTTTAGACTTAACTTGTTGTAGAGAAATCATTGCATTACTTGTGATCAATATATAGAAAAAATTGAACCTAAAATGCCTTCTTAAAACTGTTGATTAGAAGAATTGATCTTGCATATGCTCAATATGAGCAGAAGTAAATTTGAAAACCTCTTATCAAAACAAAATATGATTTTATTTGATGAGTATCAATAAAAAGTATTAATGAAGAAAAATGTAAGCACTATTTATCTTGATTTTTGCATAAGAAGACAAAAAGGTTCTCTACACTTGTAGAGATGGCCACTTGGGAACTTATCTAGTCGATTTTAAATGTCTCTCTTTTGACAAATAAGAAGGTGATTGACTTGTTCATACAAAAACAAAAAAAAATATGAAGAAACCAATAATAAGTTTCTAAAAAATGTTAGAAATAAAACTTGAATAAATCTCAAATAAATAAAATGAAACAAAAATAAAGATGAGAATTATAGAATCGGTTGTAAGACATATAGTTACTCCCTTTAGAAACCTATTTGTGCCTCACGCATGATACCAAGCGAGAGAGATTTCATTCGGTATAATACCCCGGGACCAATGATCCTCCATTGCTTAAAGCGTTCGTGCTATAACGTATTGTGAAATTTAGAGGAATGAGACAAATAATAAACTAATAAGTTTGCACACAATATAAAAGTAGAGAGAAATCTTTCTTCCTTAAATTTTATTCAAATCATCTACACACCAATTTATAGGAATACATAAGAGGGAGATGAGAGGACATAAGTTACAAAATACATGAGAGAGAGATGAGAGAATATCCTCTTAATCATGAACAAGTTGGAGTAATAATGAAGATTACATGGTCAGAGACATAGTGAGAATAATGGTGAAGGCTCATTGTGGAAGTAATAATGGGAGGTGTAGGGACATTCATAGATATTATTATTTACAACATCCTTATCATTATTATCATTATTGCTACGAAGATTTTGTTTTATAATTTGCTTAGTGAAGGGAACAAGTTTATTTATGATGGAGGCCGACAAAGGTGTGGAAATGGGGCAGAGACATGAGTCGTATTAAAATGGGAGGCTAGAAAAAAGTGAGGAACTGACCCCATGACTCTCTCTCTCTCTCTCTCTCTCTCTCTCACACACACACACACACACACACACGCATACACTCGATTACTTGATGCCTGTTCCTGTAAGCAAACCCACTCCAAGACTCCATCGATCCATTTATTCTTCCTCTTCATTCATTTTCCTTCTCTACCACTCATCTCACCATTTTTCTCTCTCTACACCTCTCTCGTGTGCTTGCTTGCTTATACAAAGAAGCCATGCCCCCTTCTTCCTTCAACACAAAACAGAGAAAGAACAGCTGTGTCTGTGGAGCACTTGGTCTCTTCCTTTCCCTTGGTGAGCAGCCCCTGTTGGAGAAGCAGGGCACGTGCAAAGCCCCTCTTCTTCCCTCTCAATCTAGCTCTGCACGTGCTCCCCTTCTCCAACATGGGCTCCTCACCTCTCTAGTCTCCATCACACGTGTGCATGCAACTGGTAATACTCTGTGTGTGTGTGCGCGGCGCGCGCGCGCGTGTTTGTGTTGGCGTGCATTAAGTACTTCTCTTGCACATAGCATGAACTAGCTCCATACTCAATATTATCACAGAGTTCTCATACTCTCACAACAATATTTTTTTGCCCCCCTCACCTTCATGCAAATCACTATTTGGAGAGCTACATAATCCCACAAGACATCTCACTTCTGGAAATTAATAACTGAAACAAAACCCTTAATTTGCTCTCTTTTTGGTTTTAACAATTTCTTCCTGCAATTATTTTTTCAGAATTAAAAGAGAAGAAATAAGAAAATAAAATCATAATGCCAGCAAAAAACCTGCAACATGTGTAATACATACTATTGATTCTTGTAAAAATCCAACTAAACCATACGAACCAAGTCATTTCTTTCATATATATACTTAGTTTACTGTGACATATGTCTCAAATAATCTGACTATCATTTGTTATCAACAGATCTTTTAGGTGATACATATGCGCATTTACAGAAATAACAAACTATTCTATATATTTCTCTCTTTCTAGTGTTTTTCATCACAGTCGTTCGTATCATTATATATGTGACAGCCCGTGGTTTCTCCACTTCAAGAATTAACAAGTACCGTAATTCACAATAGTTCATGCAAAAAGCTAGCCTTTGCTCCATGCTACAATAAATACCAAGCACAAGAATAGAAATTATATGGACTGTCATGCACACATTAATCTTTTGTGCTTGCTCTTTGTCACACGTGTGAACGTCGGAGTCACACGAGTTTGACAGTTTGACTTGCAGCTTGCAGCTATAGAACGAGAGCGGGAGAGGGAGGGAGAGGGAATGGTGTTGATTTGGAGCAGAGACGAGCAAACAACCTTAAAAAGCCAGACCCAGATTCAGATTGAGACCAGGCCATTAACTGAGAGAAAACTGACATGTGTCAGTTTTCTGATGCTTTCCCAAGAAAAGCATTCTCGTGGGCTCGTACTTCTCAGTTTTCCAAGCAGCCCAAAATAGGCTAAAACTGCAAGTAACGTTTTGCTAATATTTTGCCGATTTTTGCATCATTTTTTTTCTTTTCTCTTGGTGGTCAAACAAACAAGTTTGAGTTGTGGCGGAGAAAATGACAACGGGCCAAAAAAGTTTCATTTTCCGGCAACTTTCTTAGCAACCCTTTGAAAGAAGGGAAACAAGGATGAGAACAGCACATGCAACTTAACGTACGGATCTCAGGTCAATTCGATCGGACTGGACCGAACTCGATTAGGCCCGAGCTTTTTCACAGGGGCCATGCCATGCCCTTTCTATGTCGCTTCGAGGGAATCACGGGGGCCATGCCTCCCCGTATTTAGCGTTGGCAAATTTGACATCAACGGGCCCCGAGTTCAGCAGTCAATCTTTGACCCATGCCACTGTTCACTGAGACCCACTGTTAGATATATCAATGACAACACGTGACTCATGTGAAACATGTGATTCATGTGAAAGAAACCCCTAATGAAATCAACCAGATCCTAAAATTTCTCCATGATTATAGAAATATATGGGATTCATGAAACTCATACACATGTGTTTCTCATTCTCTCTCTGAGTCAATGTTTCCTATTGTTTCTCCTAAATCAGTGTAAACATGTGACCAATATGTGTATATATATACAACCAAGAACCATAACTAGTGGTATCATATCATTGCACAAATAAGTATTCTTTTTCTTCTTTTTTATCTTGGTATTAGAGCAACTCTTGTACCATGTCGAGTTTCCTCTTCATCTCCCTCACCTCCATCCAAACACCTGCATCCTTGGTTACTCCCAATCCCAACATTACTCACTTTTTAAATGTCAAACTCGACAAGAAAAACTATCTACTGTGGTGTTTCCAGTTCCTTCCTCTTCTCAAACTCCATGATCTCGAAGGCCTCGTCGACAGAATCTCTTCATGTCCGGTCTGGTTCCTTCCTTCTACCGAGAAGGATGCTCAGCCGACTATCAATTCAGAATACACTCCCTGGATCAAACTTGATCAGATACTCTTATGCTGGTTTATCTCCTCACTCACTAAAGTTGTCTTTCTCATGTCGTCCGCCTCACCACATCTAGTGATGTGTGGTGTTATCTAGGGAGTATCTTTGCGTCACTCTCTAGAGTTAGAGCGCAAAAACTCAAATACCAGCTGCTCACCGTCAAGATGGGCACCTCTTCTATGTCAGAGTACATCCAGTCTGTCAAGTCCATCGTGAATAACCTAGCGGCAGTGACTAATTCAGTTGTTGATGCCGACCTCGTCTTTACCTTACTGAGTGGTCTGTCTCCTGAATATGACTCGTTCGTCACCTCCGTCAACACACGAGTCGACCCTATCCTATTAGAAGAACTCATCAGTCTCATGATTAGCTAGGAAATTTATCGTGAGCATGCTATCACTTCACCAGACTCCACAACCCTAATCTCCCTTTCTCCTACGATTCTTACTGCTTCCCGCACTCCAAGCTACCATACAGCTCCATCTTCTTTCCGTGGTTGTGGTCGAGGTAGGGAGCGCAGTCGTGGTCATGGACGTTTCTTCCCACCACCACATCAGTCCGCCAGTGGTCGACCTCAATGCCAGATCTGCAATCGTTTGGCCATTATGCTAACCAATACTACACTCATTATGATGATTCTGTTGGCCCAAAGGCCTTCCACCCTAGTTTTGATGATGATTAACTCATGTAGTTATGTTTACTAATATTCTTGTGATTTGAAGTTTCAGATCATTAGCAAGATATTAGTTGGTGATTAGCTTCAACAAAGGAGTTTAGAAGCTTTTCATGGTGATTCCAGGGCCAAAGCATCAAGATCATACCTTGCCTAGCTCATGGATCACGGTGTTGTGAATCGAGTCGCCTTGAAGATGAAGATCATCAAGAAGACTTAGGTATCCATAGTTTAGATAGTGTGTTTTAGATCCATTGTAAAACTTAGTATAGTTGATATGCTCAAGTGCACAAACACACACAAGATTTATGTTTTGGATTTGGTTTTCATGAATGATTGATCAAAACAAGTTTACATGTTTTATATGTATAATAGATGTATTCTAGTTATACATACATACTTAAACATCTTAAACAAACTTATTTTGATTATCTTATTCATGTATTGAAAAATCAAGTTTGATAAAAATACAAGTGTTGGTTTTGATAAAATTTGCAAGACTCAAAATGAATTGATATGATTGATATATGTCTTGAAATTTTTATCACTTGTTTGTGTTTCAATATAAAATGTTAAAATAAGTTTTATGGGATTTTCAGAAAAGATAAAAGATTTTTATAAAATATTTTTCTCAGTTTTTCTGACCCAGGTTTGTGCTGACAGGCGGTCGGTCGACCGTATGGGTCGGCCGCACCAAGGGCCGGTCGACCCATAGGGTCGACCGACGTGCACAAACTTGTGCACGTCTGGCAGACACAAACTCGGTCGACCGTCCGGGTCGACCGGGTCTGAGAGCTCTGCTCTCTGTTTGTTTGGGTCGACCGGGCGGTCGACCGGGTTTGCCCAACGGTCAAAAATATGACCGTTGGCGGTCGACCGGGCGGCCGACCGCCAAGCCTGTCAGGCTGCCACATCAGCCTAACGGCTAGTTTTCTGATGGGGCTATAAATACCCTATTTGTTTGAGGTTTTCACCAAGATTTTCAAGAGCAAAATTCTCAGTTTTCTGAAGTGTTTTAAAAGATTTCAAAAGTGTTTTTGGGCCAAAAAGAATTCATCTTATTTGTTTTAGGTTTTTGAAAAAATCAAAGAAAAGAGTATTTTGGGAGATTTGTCTTGTTTTCATTCTATATCTTTTGCAAGAATTTTCCCAAGTATTTTTCTTTGATTTCTTGATTTCCAAACACCTTGTTTCCACACTTGAGCTATCACCTATCCTATTCTATTAGGATCATTTGTTTGTGGGAAAGAGAAAAGAAAAGAGAGATTGTTTGTGGTCTTTGGAACCACTTGTTGTACACCCTTATTCTTTGTGTATCCCTCTTAGGTAGAGGTGATCGGGTGATTGGTTTGCTCCCTCTAGTGAGAGGTGGAGTTTGGTTGTAAACCCTCTTCGGTAGAGGTGTTGTGGTTATTTGGCTACGGGCCTACCCCTCGGTTGTGAGGTGGTTGTTTGAGAGAGGAGTTCGGTACTCCCTTGTTGTAAAAATCCTTCTCGGTGAAGGTTCCCTCGGTGGGAGTCCTCGGTGAACGTTATAGTGGATTGGAAATCCTACACGGTTGTGTAGTCGGGGATGTAGAGCAAGGTGCTCGAACCTCGAAACATATCCTTGTGTTTGCATTTGATCCAATTTCTCTCAACTCTCTCTCTCTTTATATTGTGCAAAGCATCATACTTCATTCATATCATATTTGCTTGTGTTGAGCATTATTCATATTGCTACATCATTCATATTGCTTGTATTGCCTTGCATCTTTCATATTGCTATATCTTGTGTATGCTTGGTTGTTTGTGTGTGCCTCACTTATACTTCATCAACAAGAGCTTCACATAGCACCTCAACCCATTCAAGGGGAATCAAGAGGAGTTAGTCCAGAGCCCTTCACAGGGAATTCGGCTACACTTGTTGATTGTATTAAGTGTGTTGCAAAATTTGCATTAGCTTCCACATTTAGCGCATTTAGTTCCTAGATTAGCACTTACACCTATTCACCCCCCTCTAGGTGTTTTTTTTCAGATTCAGCTAGCCCAACTGCTCTTTTCCACTCATATGAGAATAGTCCAGTTAATCTCAACTGGTATGTTGACTCCGAAGCCACTCATCACCTAACGGCTGACATGACGAATCTGGCGGTTCACTCAGAATATCAAAGACCCGACAAAGTTCGCATGGCTAACATGACAGGTTTGTCTATCCGATCTACTGCTACTTTTTTGTTGTGTTCTCTTGTTTCTTCTTTTGACTTGAAAAATCTTTTATATGTTCTGATATCACCAAAAACTTCTGTCTGTTAATCAATTTACTACTGATAATAAAGTCCTTCAATTTCACCATGACTCTTGTTTTGTCAAGAATCTCTCCATTCGGAAAACTCTACGTGGGAATAAATTAAGGATGGCTTATATGTCTTCTTCCTGGGAAATCATAACTTCATCGTCTCTCCCCAGGCTCTTCTCGGTAAGCATGCATCTTCTTCCATCTGGCATGAGCACCTAGGTCATCCCTCCTGCAGAGTTGTCTCCAGTGTTTTATCTCAGCATCAGCTTCCTTTCTTCACTGACCGTGCTGGTACCCCTCTCAGCATCCCCTATCAGCAAGAAAAAAGTCACCGTCTCCCTTTTTCGTCATCTTCCACGATTGCTACTGCTCCTTTAGAGTTTATTCACTCTGATCTATGGGGTCTGTCTCCTGTGTCCGTTGTAAGTGGTCATCGCTATTATATTAGCTTTGTAAATCACTACAGTAAGTATGTTTAGCTTTATCCTTTAATTAATAAAAGTGATGTTCTCTCCATTTTTCTTGAGTTCAAAATTCATGCGGAAAAATTTCTTGGGCGTTCCATTAAAGCCCTCAAATTGATGGTAGTAGCGAGTTCATCAAATTTATTACTAGTCTTCTCAGGGTATTACTCATCGCTTATCCTATCCATACACTAGTGCCCAAAACGGCACCGTGAAAGAAACCACCGCCATCTTGTCGAGACCGGTCTCACTCTTCTGGCCCGGTACTGGCCTTATGCTTTCCAAACCGCCTTATTTCTCATCAATAGAATGCCCACCCCCGTCCTCTATAATCTATCTCCCTACCAGAAATTATTTTATAAAGTACTGACTACCTTTCCTTACGAATTTTTGGTTGTACTTGCTACCCTCATCTGCGTCCATACCAAACTTATAAGTTTAGTTTTCGGTCCAGTCAATGTGTTTTCTTAGGTTACTCAGCTTTGTATAAAGGTTATCAAGCCCCTCTGGTCGTATTTACATCTCCCGAGATGTTGTGTTCGACGAATCTTCCTTTCCTTTCTAGTCTCCTCTGTCCTCTCTCTCCACCTACTCCCACGCCTTCACTACCGATCCCCATCTCCACGTCTCTGTTACCTTCCATTGTTCCAGTCCCCTCTTCTCATGCGGGCCCCATTATTGACTCTTCTCCTCCTCCACCATCACTTCCATCACATACTTCTTCTCCACCACCTCCACCAGCACCCGCCGATGAGTCCTTCTCATCATCCTCATTCTCAGGCTCTCCCAGTCTTCCTCCTACCAAGACCCACCATATGGTCACCAGAACACAAGATAACACCAGAACACCAAAGGTCTGGCTAGCCACCCAGTATCCCATGTCTACCTATCTCATGGCAGACTTGGCCACCACTCCTGTCGAACCCACATGTTTCGTGTAAACTTTTAAAGATCCCAAGTGGCGCCAGGCAATGGATACTGAGATGAATGCCTTACTTAAGAACAAAACCTGGTCTCTTGTGCTATACCACCCTGCATGAATCTGATTAGCTGCAAATAGGTTTTCAAGTTAAAACATAAACCTGATAGTTTTGTTGACAGATCTAAGGCCCGCCTGGTGGCTAAGGGTTTTCATCAACATCCAAGATTAGACTATGGTGAGACATTCAACCCAATCATCAAACTGACCACTGTCCATACCGTGTGTAGTCTGGCCGTCTCCAAGGGTTGGTCTATTCGATAGTTGGATGTAAATATTGAATCTTTGCAGGGTTTTCTTACTAATACGGTCTACATGAAATAACCTTCGGGGTTATCAATCCCGCTTGTCCTAATCATGTATGCAAACTTCACCGCAGTATTTATGGCTTCAAACAAGCTCTATGGACCTGGTTTTCTCGCCTTAATAGTTATCTAGTCACAATGATCTTTGTGGGCTCCAAGGCCGATACGTCTCTCTTCCTCTGACGGGTCGAGATAGATCTTCTTTTGGTTCTTATATATGTGGACAACATCATCATCACAAGCAATGACTCACAGGCTGTCACTCGTCTTATCCAAGAACTAGGCCAGGAGTTCTTATTAAAAGACCTCGGCCCGCTGCACTATTGCTTGGGCGTGGAGTGTCACCGTACACCCTCAGAACTCTTTCTCTCTCAACAGAAATACATCTGTGACTTGCTTCTCTGACTCAAGATGGATGGTGTCCAGCTTGTCAGCTCGCCTATGATTACTTCCTGTAAGCTCTCTAAGGTTGTTGCTAAGTCTCTCTCTGACCCTTTTGTCTATCGAAGTACTATTGGGGCTTTATAATACCTAAGCTTTACCAGACCTGATATTGCCTTCTCAGTGAATAAGGGCCCTCAGTTCATGCAAGCTCCAATCGATGAGCATTGGAGCGCTATAAAACGGATCCTCCGTTACCTTAAATCTACCATTCAACATGACATTTTTCTCTCTCGTCATTCTTCTGTACAATGATTGAGAATTTGTTATAATGAAAATAGAGTTCAGAATTCTTCTCAATGCGAATCCGCTGTAGCTAGGGCTCAAGCGGGTCGTGATCCTCAGGGAAGGATGCGATGCAAGCTTTTCGGCCGATTCCTCGTATGCTTCAAGTAAGAAAAGAGAGAGATTAGATTTGTGATGAAAATATGGGATTAAAGACGTGGTTTTGCTGATCTTCTACCACAACCCTATTGTAAGTCAAGGCCATTGATCATCATATCGGAAGATAAGTAGTTCATCCTAGGTACTTTAGAAGATAGGCAAGCAAGAGAAAAAGGTTGTAGAATCTAACTGGCGTCACTTCTAAAAATAAAACACGTATTCATCCTAACATCTATGCACAACGTAAGAGAAGATGTATCTTGAAATTACGTTGTCAAAGTCCTTAAGCATGAAATGTGAAAATTAAAAGGTGTGACTTCAGATTAGAAAACTACTCTTCATTTTAATTTTCAAGCAAATCCCTTAAACCTAGGGTTTCTAAAAGTTCATCAATCCGATCAAAGCTCGACTACTCTAGGGTTGCTTTAAGAATTCAGCAAACCACTTAGAGGATTAGTTCTTCATCATCATATTTTTATCTTTTCAGTATTTATTTATTTTTTTTTTTATTTAATAAGAAAGATTGCACAAGAAAGAAAAACGAAAACAAGAATAGATCGAAGATTAAAACCGAGAGAGATATGACAAAAGAAATAAAATAAAGTGCAGAATTTAAACAGAGAACAAAAGAGTGACCTTTTATTTCGATGAATTGCCGGTTACACAATTGTCTCCTTCTTCTCCACAAAAAGCATGAAAAGAAAAATTACAATTTTCGCAGAAATTTAGAAATAGCTAAAGAAAACCCTAGTTCCTCTCTGGATCCCCCTCCCTGTTGCGAATGCTCTAATATTTATAGGCAGAATGTGGAGAAGTCCCTGATAAACCTGACCACCAAATTCCGTAACCTATCTCATCTAGATTGCCGCGGATGCGCGGCTTTTGCCGCGCCTCCGCGGCAATCTTGTGGCTTCTGGCCACGCGCTTTGGCGCGTGGCCTCTCCTGGTCCATCCATGTGGGCGCCTGCTTCTGGAAGGTTGATCCTGGCCTTTTAATCTGGATTTTCGAGATAACTTGGTGATCAAGTTACTCTTAATCCAGATTTCTTCAAATCCTCTCTCCACGAATTTCATCTTCATCTTGGCCTTTTATCCTTATCCCGCAGGTGTTTAGGGTTTGGTAGAAGTCTATCCAACCCTAATTTCTGATATTTGCAATTTTAATCCCTTGTATTTGCATTTTGACACTTCGTATTTGCGCTTTTTCACCTGGGCTTCAAACATGGACTTGGATCTTGGGCTTTTGGGCTCTTTAAGCTTTATTCTTTATTTAATTGATAATTTGAGGCCTGCACATATTAAATAAAGAAATATTAATAAATGTGCATTATAATATGAATAAATGTGCAAATGCGATGGTATATATGATGACAATTATGCATTATTCACTACCTATCACACCCCCACACTTATCTTTTTGCTCGTCCTCGAGTAAAAATCAAAAAGAAAGAGAAAAATCTAATCTAGCTAACTCACTTTCGTAGGAATCACGGTTGCACTTAGCATGTGCAACAAGCCGTTAAACCCCTAGGTTACCCTAGAGGACGAGTGTTGTCTCGTGAGGGTTTTCAGCGGATTACACCCACAAAATCCATAAAAAGGAGGTATTTGAATTATATTTGAAGAGACTAAGTAGTCTATAAGTTTTTAGGATCCTCATTTTTATTCATTCCTCAAACCTAGTCTTAATAAAGTCAATTGTTGTCCATTTTAGGTAAGAATTAAAATTGAATTCTAATATAGTCTTTTTCGTTACCGAAAATCATATGCATCCTTTTGTTTCTACTAGGAACTCCTTAACTTGGACTCTCATGCCTCTTTATTATTTTTATAACATCATCTAATTTTCTTTCGTATAAGTATCAAGGCTTCTTGAGGCCCTAATACCTAATTATTAGATGTGTTAATATATTTTTTTTTTTGGCATGTATAACTCATCTAATTTTCTTTCGTATAAGTATCAAGGCTTCTTGAGGCCCTAATACCTAACTAATTGATTATTAGATGTGTTAGTACATATAAGTAATTTTTCCTTAGTTCCCTCGGACTTTCTAATCCACCCATGTAGCGAACTTAAAGTCGGTGACTCCCAAACTGGTCGGTCTTAGGGCACCAGGTGAGAAAACACCCCGCGGACTCAAATTCAAGTGAACTAGGCCACAAAACTAAGGTATTATTTTTTTTATTTTTATTTTTTTCATTCACCTTTAGGCGTGAATACTTATGCTTCTTGAGGCACATGTATCCAGCTTTATTAGTGATTTTTTTCTTTTTTTTTTTTTTATATATGAGGCACAAGGGTCTTTGTCTTAGAATCCTAGATATGCATTAGGTATGCAATATTCATTAAGGTAAAAATCAAGACTAATTATTTATTCAATTTCTCCTCCTATACCTAAAATTTAAACAATTTATTTATTTTGACCAAGTTTTTAGAAATCCTAATCATGATTTTCCTAATCCTTAAAACTAACTTAGAATTCTTTCAAAAAATAAGTCAAAATATTTCCTTTTTATAACATTTTTTTTTTTTTTTTTTTAATATTTATTAGCAATTTTTTCTTTTTTTTTTTTTTATTTTTTTGTGTTTTATTTTTTTTTTTTAAAAATGTTAGAACAAATAAAGAGAAAAAAAAAAATTTTTTTTTTCTTTTTTTTTTTTAATATTTTCTATGTTAGTAAACCCTCCCCCACACTTATCTCATGCATTGTCCTCAATGTATGAAATGCATGAATGCATGAAGAAAAATGTAAAGAGAGGCAAAGAATAATAGTATACCATAATATGTACAACACATGTATCACTCTCACCTAGAGCTGCTTAGGATTCATCCCTCTAGCTCGTTTCCCATCATTCCAATGGGTTCTCTTTATAAGGCACAATGGGGAGACCAACATTTTTGTTTTAAAATTCTCTCCCCCCAGTTTCATCTTCTTTAGGCTCTTCCTCATCATATGTCCACCTCCATTATTCAAAAATTCATCACACCTTTCAGTTGAAACTTCCTTGCCGAGAAATTCTAGCTCAGTTCCGTACATCTCCTCAAAACTTAAATCAACACTTTTTCCTGGAAGTGAATAATTAACCAACATCTCCTTAATCGGTGTATCTAAACATAGGAGTTCTTCTTCAAAGAGACTTTCGAAAGTTAAGTCAATCGGAGTTTCTTGAACTATATTCTCATGCGATATTTCAGTGCTTGGCTCTTTGAAGATACTTAGATCAAATCTTCGTTTTTTAAATGGAACTTTAAAATTATAATCCTCAACATGTGTCATCTTATCACTCAAATCGCACTTATCCTCAAATAACTTGTCAAGAAATAGAGACTCATTTTCACTTTCTTTTTCACAAATGTTCTCGATGAAGTTCACCTCAAATGTTTGGTCTTTATTCTTACGAGATTGGTTTTCCAGGTTGAAGACATTGACCTCTTTAGTCATGTTTCCAAAAGTCAACCTCATGGATCCATTCCTACAATTTATGATCGCATTTGCAGTTGCAAGGAACGGACGCCCTAGGATAACGGGAGTTTGAGACCGAAGAGTGGATACAGGTTCGGTCTCCAGAACAACAAAATCTACTGGGTAGATAAACTCCCCAACTTGGACGAGCACATCGGTAATTTCTCCTTTGGGAATTTTTATGGATCGGTCAGCCAATTGGATTGTAACCTTAGTCGGACTAAGTTCGCCCAACCCAAGTTGTTGGTAAACTGAGAAGGGGAGTAAGTTGATACTTGCTCCCAAATCAAGAAGTGCATGCTTAATTGCAGTTTGACCTATTGTGCAAGAGATGGTGGGGCAACCAGGGTCCTTATACTTGACAGGGATCTGGTTAGACAATAGCTCACTAATGTTAGTGGCTAGAAAAACCTTCTTGGGCACATTAGTCTTTCTCTTCTTTGTGCACATGTCCTTAATAAACTTGGCATACTTAGGGACTTGTTGAATTGCATCAAGAAGAGGTATATTGATCTTAACTTGATTAAAAATCTCTCGTACCTTATCCATTTGTGCACATTGCTTATCTTTAAGCCTATTTGGGTAGGGTGCGATGGGCTTGTGCATATCTTCGGCTGACTTGTCTTTTTTCGTGTTGTTGGCATTAAGTTGGGATGGAGTGGGATCAGGCAAGCTGAATGCTTGTTTAGAACTTGATGGTGTTGATACTTGGTTATCAACTTGTTTTCCCGACCGCAATGTATGAATCGCATTGCACTGACTCATATGATTCTCTTCAGCCAAGTGAGCTTGACTAGAGTTCCTAGGGTTTGGGAATGGTTGACTAGGTAGAGTACCCTTTTGCCTTTCTTGCTGATTCATTTGCATCTCTATCCTAGTCAAGACTTGAGCCAGCGTGTCATTGCTTTTAACGATAGTGTCCACCTTTCTTTCCAGATTGGAGAGCCTTGTTTCCATTTGTGAATATTGGAAAGAGGGTGGAGGATTTTGATAGGGCGGATTTTGGAAATTGTTGGAGAATTTGGGCCTAGTTTGATCATTGTTACTTTGGCCCCATGACAAATTGGGATGGTTTCTCCAACCGGGATTGTAGGTGGGCGAATATGGATTGTTGGCGGGCAGATTGTTGGCGGGCCTTGTGAAGGCCGCACTCGTATGTTCGGGCAAGCATTGATGCGCGATGAAGACAGGACATTCCTCGAACACATGGTTCCTATCTTGACAATAAGTACAGCCCGCCGAAGATGTTGGGCTGACTTGGTTCACAGAGACTGGCTCCTTAGTTTCAAGAGCTTCTAGTCTACGCATAACAGCAGCTAACTTAGCATCTTGTGCTATGTTGGCCTCAATGGAATGAATACCTCCTTTTGAAGAAGTGGGGTCATTAGTCCTAGATTTCTCAGGAGTAGGGTCCCACTGGATGGCTTTTTCAGCTAAGTCCTCAAACAATGACCATCCTTCATTTTCATTCTTTTCCAGAAATCCTCCTTGACACATGGATTCTAACAATGTCTTAGTAGAATAATCTAATCCATCATATATGACTTGGCAAAGTCGCCATTTCTCTACCCCATGATGGGGACATTGGGCAAGGAGGTCCTTAAACCGCTCGAAGTATTTCCAAAAAGGCTCATTGGCTGTTTGCTTAAACTGTAGGATATTCTTCCTAATCAGTGCAGTCTTGTGAACGGGATAAAATTTCTTCAAGAAGGCCTTGACGAAACTGTCCCAAGTGTCTATAGAACCAACCTCTAGACTGTAGAGCCATTTCTTTGCTAAATCTTTCAAAGCAAAGGGGACAAACCTAAGCTTAATGGCATCTTTTCCCAACTTAGGCATATTTATCATTAAACATACTTCCTCAAATTCCCTTATGAAGAAGTATGCATCCTCTGATTCAAGTCCATGAAACTTAGGAAGGGTGTTGATATATTGTGGCTTAAGCTCAAATGGGTCAACACCTTCATTACTCAGTTTGATGCAAGAAGGAATAGAGGTTCTAAGGGGATAGAACCTATCTTGGAGAGATGGCGGTTGAGCCATGAGAGAGTCGGGCTTGAGCTCGGGTGGTGAACTAGTTCTAGTTAGCCTGGATGTGAGTGGGTCTCTCGACCAAGCGGTCATGCACAATCAGCAAACAAGTTCACCCAATTAATCAAAAAGAAAAAGAAAAACAAACAAAAATCCTATTCTAGGGTTATCCTTGACCTAGACGACTCCTAACTTTAGACTGTCCTTAGGAGGTCTATTGTCGACGTCAACCACGAGCTAATCGGCCAGTTCAGGGCAAGACCGGTGGGAGGTTTTCCGTCAGAAACGTTCCTTAATTAAATAACCACCGTTCTTCGGGCTTTCGGCCCTCAATCCCTTCGCTAGACACCGATTTGGCAAGGGTTAATTTCGAACAACTTTCCTTCTTCGGTCAATCTCCTATTGAGTCCGAGTTATCTTAGGGCCAACGTCTAGTCAAGTTTTAATTAGGGTTAGGGTTGTGAGTGTGACTGGTATGATTTGTGGGCCAAGGAAGGGTGATGAAATCCCCACCTTATCTTTGTTATGGGTTATGCCCTTAAAATGGATTAGTGTACGTGTAAAGCGGTAGAAAAGTAATCACTCAAGAAAGCGGTAAACAAACAAGAGTGCTTCCTAATCTATATGCTATGCAGAACGTACCTTGTCGCCAGCACTCTTCAACAGAATTAAAGAATTAAAATAGACACGTGCCCTAAAATGCAAGAGTCTAAAAATATTTTTTTTTTTTTATTTTTCCAACAAATAGGTTAATGTTAATTATTAACAGATGCAGAGTGATCACAGAGATAAAATAACACAGCAGAAAATAGAATTTTTGCACTGCAGAGCAATCTGCAGAAAAATCTGTAAGTAGTGCACTACAAGTGCCGCGGAGGCGCGGCTTTTGCCGCGTTTCTGCGGCAAATTTGTAGGTCCAAGTGCTCTGCCTTCGAGGGCAGAGGCACTGGATAGCAATATGTGTCTTCTGCTATTCTGTTTCTGCTTCCTGTTCTCTGTACCTGCAACAGAAGAGAAAGAATGATTAGAACGAGAAATCGTGCCGTTCCTTCCCCGGCAACGGCGCCAAAATTTGATTGAGAATTTGTTATAATGAAAATAGAGTTCAGAATTCTTCTCAATGCGAATCCGCTGTAGCTAGGGCTCAAGCGGGTCGTGATCCTCAGGGAAGGATGCGATGCAAGCTTTTCGGCCGATTCCTCGTATGCTTCAAGTAAGAAAAGAGAGAGATTAGATTTGTGATGAAAATATGGGATTAAAGACGTGGTTTTGCTGATCTTCTACCACAACCCTATTGTAAGTCAAGGCCATTGATCATCATATCGGAAGATAAGTAGTTCATCCTAGGTACTTTAGAAGATAGGCAAGCAAGAGAAAAAGGTTGTAGAATCTAACTGGCGTCACTTCTAAAAATAAAACACGTATTCATCCTAACATCTATGCACAACGTAAGAGAAGATGTATCTTGAAATTACGTTGTCAAAGTCCTTAAGCATGAAATGTGAAAATTAAAAGGTGTGACTTCAGATTAGAAAACTACTCTTCATTTTAATTTTCAAGCAAATCCCTTAAACCTAGGGTTTCTAAAAGTTCATCAATCCGATCAAAGCTCGACTACTCTAGGGTTGCTTTAAGAATTCAGCAAACCACTTAGAGGATTAGTTCTTCATCATCATATTTTTATCTTTTCAGTATTTATTTATTTTTTTTTTTATTTAATAAGAAAGATTGCACAAGAAAGAAAAACGAAAACAAGAATAGATCGAAGATTAAAACCGAGAGAGATATGACAAAAGAAATAAAATAAAGTGCAGAATTTAAACAGAGAACAAAAGAGTGACCTTTTATTTCGATGAATTGCCGGTTACACAATTGTCTCCTTCTTCTCCACAAAAAGCATGAAAAGAAAAATTACAATTTTCGCAGAAATTTAGAAATAGCTAAAGAAAAACCCTAGTTCCTCTCTGGATCCCCCTCCCTGTTGCGAATGCTCTGATATTTATAGGCAGAATGTGGAGAAGTCCCTGATAAACCTGACCACCAAATTCCGTAACCTATCTCATCTAGATTGCCGCGGATGCGCGGCTTTTGCCGCGCCTCCGCGGCAATCTTGTGGCTTCTGGCCACGCGCTTTGGCGCGTGGCCTCTCCTGGTCCATCCATGTGGGCGCCTGCTTCTGGAAGGTTGATCCTGGCCTTTTAATCTGGATTTTCGAGATAACTTGGTGATCAAGTTACTCTTAATCCAGATTTCTTCAAATCCTCTCTCCACGAATTTCATCTTCATCTTGGCCTTTTATCCTTATCCCGCAGGTGTTTAGGGTTTGGTAGAAGTCTATCCAACCCTAATTTCTGATATTTGCAATTTTAATCCCTTGTATTTGCATTTTGACACTTCGTATTTGCGCTTTTTCACCTGGGCTTCAAACATGGACTTGGATCTTGGGCTTTTGGGCTCTTTAAGCTTTATTCTTTATTTAATTGATAATTTGAGGCCTGCACATATTAAATAAAGAAATATTAATAAATGTGCATTATAATATGAATAAATGTGCAAATGCGATGGTATATATGATGACAATTATGCATTATTCACTACCTATCATACAACTTACTGCTTACACCGATGCAGATTGGGCAGGATCGATCGATGATCAAAAATTCACCGGTGGCTATTGTGTCTTTCTTGGTACAAATCTAATTTCTTAGAGTTTTAAGAAGTAGTGCACTGTAGCACGATCTAGCACTGAGGCAGAGTATAGGGCATGGCCAATGCTGCAGCAGAGGTCATTTGGTTGCAATCAATACTTCGTGAGTTTGAAGTTCCACAATCTCCCCCAATAGTTTTCTGTGACAACCTTGGTGTAATATATCTCTCGATCAATCCTATTTGTCACTCACGCTCCAAACATGTTGAGATCGACATTCATTTTGTGCGGGACTATGTCACCAATGGAGTCCTGGATGTTCAGTTTGTCCGCACTAAACACCAACTAGCAGACATGCTTACTAAGCTTTTGAGCTTATTAAGGTTTTTTATGCTGAAGAACAAGCTCTCGGTTATTTTGAACCCGCTTCGCTTGCCGGGGGGTGTTAGAGTTATCAATGACAACACATGACTCATGTGAAAACATGTGATTCATGTGAAAGAAACCCCTCATGAAATCAACCAGATTCTAAAATTTCTCCATGATTACAGGAACACATGAGACTCATGCACCATGTGTTTCTCATTCTCTCTCTCAGTCAATATTTTCTATTGTTTCTCCTAAATCAGTGTAAACATGTGACCAATATGTGTATATATATACAACCAAGAATCATAACTAGTGGTATCTTGTCATTACACAAATAAGTGTTCTTTTCCTTCTTCTTTATCTCCTACCTCTCAAGAAAACATGTCCCATGTTTTGATTCACCTTGGTTAGATTTGATTCATATTTAGTCAGTTATTCTGTTTTCGCCATAACTATAACAGTCTCAGAGTGAAGGATCATTTTATACAACAACTCAAGAGTTTTAAGGCCTGTTTGGAGGTTTCATTGAAATCACGAAACCGAAGAGGATGTCAAATCAAACACATTTTTGTTAAATAACTATAGCGACAATGATTTCGCAGGCTTTTCCTCCTCAAAAAAACAAGATATGTAGAATTTACGTGGGGCTCAGATAATCATTAAAATTTTTCGCAGACTACGAACCAAATAAGAGATTGAAAAACTACCAACATGACATGCCCATACAGTAATTTCGCGGGGGTTTTCTCGTAACCAAAACAAGCCCTAAGAAAAAAGAAAGTTCACATACCAAAGAGAGAGTCAATCATTGGCGCCCCACTGTCCCAGGAGCCTTGGGATTTTGAGCTCCAGTGCACCAACCCATCACTCTCCTGACATCAGTGTTCCCGAAGTGTGAGTCATCAGCCCTAATGACCCCTAAACCTAGCTAGAGATAGGTAAAACTGAAGCTAAACTACTTTCTCACGTCAACTCATCAAATTTGATCCTTTTACTTTCTAAGGAGTAGTGGACAGTTATCCTCTTGATTGAAAGTTAAAAAAAAATACACGGCACCTCTCCTCGAAATTAAATGATTGTATCAGTGATTGAGATGAGAAGATAATGTTCTCTATTACTTGCCTCAGGCTTTGTCCTAACTGCTTTGCTTGATCAAATTAAATTATTGACATCAGTGTTCCCTCGACAAAACTTATGTTTGAAGCATTACAGATAGCTCCATGCACATCTATCATTATGATGTGAGTTCATATTTGTCTTTCATAGAGCTCACAATGTGCTAGTTACAGTTAACAAGACAGTGGGGGTGTGTTGATGAGGGATTTTTTTTTTTTTTTTTTTTTTTTTTTTGCTGTTTGATTTGCAATGTGGAAGTTGATTACAACTAAGGATGATTAAGACAAATAGACGCGTTGATTTGTTTATTTTTGTTTTTTTTTTTGTCTCGACTTATTTTAATAGACCGATGATTTGATTCATGGTTTTTGCTTTGCTAGTGGTAATAACAAAATCTCGTACGGGGAAGTTTTCATACCATTGAGAATTTATAATTATACATAAGAAATTTTTTTGGATAAATATATACACATTTTTTTATTAGATGAAGAAGTGTGCGTGGGAGAGTTTTTTGTTTGTTTGTTTTTCAAAATTTTTAATTATAAATGGTATTTTGGGCTTTCTTTCTTTTTTAAACTCAAGTGCAGTCTCAAAGGAGTTAGCATTTTGTATGGGTCAACTATTTGGGCTAGGCCCATTAGTAGGCCTTTCGTTGTTTGTTCTTGGGCTCAAATAAGCCTGTGTACACCTTTTTTTTATAAAGTTCTGTTAAGAAAAATCATGAGCCTTTTTAAGTTGAATATTAGATTTGTTTTGCTGAAGTTAATATATCAAATATTGGTATGGGGGATGCATATGTAGAACTTGGGCTCGACAACCCCACAATAGCTACATGTGGGCCCATTTGTGAACTGTAGACAAAATTGGGAAGCAACATTGACAGGCAAAAAGGGCTTGTTGGGCCGGAGCTGGGAGGGCCCACAGGCCGATCCTGCCCCATTATGATCATCACAAAGCCAAGTTGCAGCACTAGTGGCAGTGGCACCTTCCGCGCTCTCAACTCTTAAATGTTCGATTTTTCTCGCCACTAAACACGCTGCCCCCACATCTGAATCTCTGCAACTTCGACGATATTAATAATAATAATTAATTAATTTTCTTTATGGTCTCAGTAATTGCGACTCTCTTTCTCTCTCTCTGCGCGCATCAAAGTTTCCATTTTTAGATTCTTCGTCTCTCTCGAAGCTTTGCCCCCTCAAATCTGCGCTCGAAAGTTGACGATTTCTAGGGTTCTTTTTCTCCCGCGCAATCTTTTGGAGGCGCGGAGATCTGAGCACATGCGAGCGGTAAGACCACTGATCCAGTCTCCCCTTTTTTAAAACACTTCGATTGATGAGAAAAGCAAGCAGTTTCTGTAGAGATCTGAGCGTGTTGAAGCTCGCTGAGGGTTTGTGTCGATGTTAAATAGCTTTTACTTCCGCTCCGTTAATTGGAGTTTTCTTCTACAGTGTTTGGGCCATAAACCCTATTATGATGTACTTGGACTCTAAAAACTTTAATAAGTTGTCATGCATTGTGAATCTATGATGCTGTGGCTCTTGGATCTGTTTGCAGTTTGGTTGATCGGTCTATTTACTGGAGAATTTGACTAATTCCTTGTTGTGAAAACTTTGTCTATGAAAGTTTAGAGGGATGCTTTTGAGTTGCATAGGATTAATTTAAGTAACATTAAGGTAGGTTTGTTTGGGCACCGACTGGCATTCCATTTTCTACCTTAAGGTCATCTCTTGTGCATGGAAGGAGATTTGGAGTCGATTTTGATAATTTACATTAAGTTGATAGAAGTTTTAATTTTGACCAATATTTCTTTGAGGCTTCTCAATTTAGAGTCGTAGTCATAGCTGAACCATTTTGATGGATAATGCTTAAATGATAATGTTAATGATTTCAATGTATCCTTCTTCATGGTTTGAAGTTATGGACCGCGGTCGGCCTTGTTTTGAAGGGAAAATTCCAATGATTATGATAGTGTATACACCTAGATGACCCTTTATAAGAATGCACTTAGCTTTGCATAGTTTTAGCTTCTTGTTTTCTTTCCATTTCATAGTATTAAGCATTAAAACACACATGCCACAATCTTTAACGCATCAATTTGTTTCTGTCTAGATTATGAAACGCCTGTCATGACTAAGATGGTTTTGAAGAGCAAGTTCAAGTTATGCGCACTTGTGGGAATTGCCATATGTGTGCTGTCTTTGCTGGTGCACCTACTCCTTGCAGATTATTCTACAGGGGGATATATACCATACAATTTGCGGGTGGATGATTTTTATCCAACAGGAAAGGTAAATTCTTTTGCATTTCTAGCATACCTTTGCTATGACTGTTGATGGTTGACCAAAATTTCAAGTTGTTGCTTTTCGAAATTCTAGTGCATGCTCAAGTAGCTGAGCCTTGAGTGTGACTTTTATGGTGGTAGTCATTGCTGGTTACAGTTATCTAATGATTTTTTCAATCCAGATCCATCGATATAGAAAGCTATGGGGTTCAGTAAACTCTTTAGAGGCCTTGCAACCATATGCTAACCCTAGAAGCACCTATCCAGGTATTACCTGCTCTTACTCCTTGATTTATTTCATTGGGTTTTACTTTCTTTTCTTAGTTGGCATGATCAATCAATAAAAGTTCACTGTGGATACAAAGTTTCTCTCAAGAACTTTTAGGCAACAAATATTTCCATCAACAAGTTTTGGCCACAGAAAACGTCATTCAGATCTGATCAATAAATACCTTTAGATGATAATCTAGATAATCCCTTGTAAATAGCTTTGGACCTTTCTACAACTATTCAAGTAAGAATGCCTAGGTTCTGTGCTCTTAATGCATAAAAAAATTAGTCGTCAATTCTGCTGATGGGAAAGAATAACTGCAAGAGAATGGACTAATGACAAAAGTGCATTTTAATATGTTACTAAATTTGTTTTTGCTTTGCCATTATTGCCAAGCCCTTGTTGGAATATCTACATAGAGTAAACTACTGATATGCTGATTTTAATATGCATTTCTATGTGTGATGATTGAATTCTTCTCAATATTTAAGACTGTTATTTTCAATAAAGTATAACACCAAGTGCAATAGCTTTGCACATATCATTAATGATTTTCTTATTGCTTGAGATAATGGAAAGATCTTTTGTACTAGGAAGGGATTTCTTATCTGTGTCCATGCTTCCTAGGAGAACAATATCTATCAACACAACAAATCCCTGTGAGACTGATCCCATGATGCAATGTTGAGCTTTCTGGTGTTTTCAGTTTCCAGATCTAGAGCCCAACTCTCAAATTTAAATGAGCTCTCTATGCAATAATTGTGCAGTTTCTGATTTAGCAATAAATCAAATGATTAAAAGTTGCGAGTTGCTTAGTTTTGCGGTCTAGAATGTTTAGTGCCCCAAAAATAAATTGATGTGCAAGGGTTTTAAATGTGTTTAGATATGATCCAACGTTTGGAGTTCAATTTACATGCCCCAAGCAACTTACCTAATCAACTTGCTACTTCCGCCTGTCAGTTTTGTGGCTAAATGATCAACGGGCAAATGAACTCACAATTTCAGTTAAGCGGATCGCCAAAGTGGATGCCCCATCATCAAATTATAATGGAAGAGTTGCATCCAAATTTGTGTGAAAGGAGCCAAGTCTTTGTGTTGTGTGCTGGTTACAATGGAAAATGAGATCTATTCCACGAGCATATGCCAATTAGCATTGAAGTGTCCCCTTTGACAGTTGTATCATTTTCCAAACCTTTTTATTTTGATGTCAAAACACCATTCCTGGTTAGTTATAATCACTTGCATGCATGTAGTGATCTTGCTTTAACAATGCCATGATGGATTTTGCCCTGTATATGTAGCTTGTATCTTTGCTGCATACTTGGACATGGCAATAGCTCACAAAAATAAAGTCCCTTTAGGTGGACATGTAACCAAATTGTACTTGTAATTTAAACTGTAAATCACAATTTCTTATGTTTAGTTAGGGATCAATTTAGGGGTGCAAACGGATGTGGTAATCAACCAATATCCGCATCTGTATCTGCAAAAAATACGGATTCCGATATGTAAAATCTGAATTCGGGCGAATGAGGATTCGGATTCGGATTCAGATGAGGTTTTTAAAATCGATGCATATATGGATACAGGTACTGGGTACCTTTTTAAGTTGCAAATACGGATACAGATACCTACATATTTAATAATAATATAAATATATAATATATTATATATTATATATACTACTTTAATAGTTATTAAGTATTAATTATAAGTTATACTTCTAAGTTCTAAGTTTCTAACCTAAGTTATTAGTTATTAATTATAACTAATAAGTTAATAATTAACCTAAGTTCTCAGTGTTAGACTCTCACTCACAGTTTCACCTAACCTCTCGCTCGGACTCCCACTCTCAGCGACGAGGGCGACGATACACTCGATCTAGAGTTTGAGAGTCTCTCTGGCAAGGGCAATGATAGTCAAGCGATGATGACCACACTCCAGCAAGTCTCCCCCCCCCCCCCCCCCCCACCACCGGCGGCACTCGCAGTCGCCAACCATCTCTCTCTCAAGGTGCCAACGGGAGTGGGTATCAGTGGGAAAAAGAGACAACCCTAGGGCTCAAATATTGGGTATTTTGGATAATTTTTCTTTTCCTTTATTGTTTCATTTTTGTAGTTTTATTGCTACCCTCACGTTTGAATTCTACCATCTGTGGCTAATTTTGTTCTATTTGGTCTCATTTTCATGTGAGAGCTAGTGGGTTAGATGTAAACAGAAAGGTGGTGCTAAGGAAAGAGAGTAATGGATGGAAAATTGATTTCTCATGGGCGAAACCAATTACCCCTTTGCTGCACAGTTAATTACCCTGTCCATATGAAAAATCTCTCAACTCATGTACTTCACCTATCTTGTTAGTTGTCCTATGATGATGAATTTGTGTAGTAAAGAACGGTTTGTTGATAGGAGTTGGAGCAATTGGTAGCAGAGTTGAGAGTAGACATAGTGCGCTTTGTGCATTTGAGTTCTAGTCTTGGAGTGGTGGAAATTGACGTAAATGATAGGTATTTGATTTTATGCAAATTAGATTAACAATTTCATAGTTTGTGTTGCATTTTATATTATTTTAGCTATGATAAATTGTGATATAAGTATATCCGTTTAGCTTATTCGTAAGTGTATCCGTTTGTCATATATCTAATTCATATCCGTATTCAATTAGCTAATATTCGATTCGTATCTGATATTCGATTTTGGCGGATACGGATATCAATTTTTCTCATTTGGCAATGTCCGTATCCGAAGCGGACATAGATATGGTAAAGGCAATATCATATCCGATCCGTATCTGATTCGTTTGCACCTGTAGATCAGTCACATTAAGATAACTACACTGGTAAAAAGGGTGGGAGTGGGTTATAGGGAGTCTCAGGTTCAAGTCCCGGCTACAGCTTATGTATCAAAAAAAAAAAGTAAACAATAATAATAAAATAAATAAATCACATTAAGGTGGACCAGTCTGCGTGTTACTCTTGGGAAATGGATTTTATGATGTTATTATCGCACAAGCCAATATCATATTCTGGGTTTATGCCAAAAGATGGAATCATACTCTGTACTTCAAAATGATGTTCAGTTTTTCACTGTAGTTTTCTTTTACACTTGTCTTTTGATTCTCATTTTATGTTTGATGTAAGATAATTTCATTATCTCTTTGCTACAGTCCCAAGCAAGTCGAATGGCTTTATATATGTAAAAATTTATGGTGGATTCGATAAGATCAGATCTTCAGTAGGTTCCTTCCACCTTGATCTTCTCTCTTCTTGTTTTGGTTGGCTACTCTACTATTATATTAGACTATGACACATTTCCTCATTTTCTAGATCTGTGATGTTGTCGCCATTTCCAGGCTGTTAAATGCTACTCTTGTCATTCCTGAGATTCAAGATAGTGTTCGCTCAAAAGGCATCAGGTTAAAACTTAAATATTTTATTAATAAACTCCTATCGTGCATGTTATTTTATAGCCTGATCTAAAGCAGTGTTTCTTCTTTTTCCCTTCTTTTTTTGCTCCACAGTTCCAAATTTAAGAGTTTTTCATATCTTTACAATGAGGAGCAGTTCATAGCAGCACTTGCAAACGATGTAGTTGTTGTGAAGAGTCTGCCAGATGATTTAAAGGAAGATAGGAAGAAGAACAAGTTCCCCATATTATCACTTAGACGCTCAAGCTCCCTCAGTTTTTATATCAGGGAAATCTTACCTAAACTGAAAAACGCAAAAGTGGTTGGTTTTGTGATTGCTGATGGCGGATGCCTGGAGGTCTGGTCTGATTTTCTCCCAACTTTACTATTAAAACTTGGAATGTCAATGTTGTCGCATGAACCAGACATTTACTTTATTTGGCATCTCCTGGAAATTACCACTCGATCTTTCCATTGCTATAGAGCCATACCACAGAATCAAGAGCATTATCAGAATAGAACTATGGAATTGATTTGATATTCTGTTTCTTATACATGAGTTTGGAAATACGCGTAATATGCATAACTAATCATTTTAGCTGGATCCTTCATATTTTCATTCTAGAGTTCTAAACAATGTCTATTTTACAGTAGTTTCAACATTTTCTTCTAATATGTTACTTCGAGATACTGTTGGGGAAGTCTTGCAACATCCAAGGAGAACACGGTAATGGACAAATGTATAAAGCATAACACCCATGTACAAAGGTGGGGCCTCTGTTAAATACAGGAGCTTGTATTTGCTTCCTTCATGCATGGCTTGGATCACAGAAATGTGAGCCTAGGTGTGGACTTTGGACTATCATATACCATTAACCCATCTGATAGAGATGAAGCCATCTTGTTGTAGATGTGGCTAACTGGTTACCTATAAAGGATATAAATTTTGTCATAACAGGCTTGCTTCCCTGTCCTAGCACTGTCCTAC
This sequence comes from Agave tequilana, assembly GCA_038442645.1. Lineage (NCBI taxonomy): Eukaryota > Viridiplantae > Streptophyta > Magnoliopsida > Asparagales > Asparagaceae > Agave > Agave tequilana. The sequence goes on along the minus strand of JAVJIF010010501.1, from coordinate 120,635 downwards.
CAAAGTTCGATTGACTATTTCCTTATGGAGCAATGGAACACGGCACAAAGTTGAGATAGGTTAATAAAATCTTGGACCAAGTTCTACCACTGGCTTCAACCTGACGGCACCCTTCGATGAGTTAGTCCTAGATTTCTGACACGCGCACACAGACAAAAAAAGACTGAGAGTGCACTGTCATAAAACGTTTGTTTAAGCAATTGAAACAAAGGAGGAATCCTCATGATTCCAGAGACCAGGGGAAAAAAATCTAGATGAAGTACGGGTATAATGATAATATCTGCTACTAATCATATTCATCGTCGAGACACAAAACAAGTCAGACAACAAGGTCATATTCCAAAATCTCTTATTTCAAAAACTTCCGGAGAATTTCAGAATGACCATACTTTAAAGAAGGAATGAAATGTGACTTCTAAATATAAACTGTTAATCAGTATGGCTTTTCGAGCTCGTATTGTTGTTTGGATATGGTTTCAAGTTTGACAATATCCGTGCTTAGTAGGACCATTGATGTGGTATTCTGGTGTGACCTTACCCTATACCCGTGTACACGCGCGCACACACAAACGCTCGCACAACCAAATACAATCAAAGATGAATTTCTCCATGCAACAAATATGTTGCTGCATGCTAACTAGAAACACCTTGGTTCTACAATTAAGGTAAGACTGTAGGAGGTAACAATTAAAGTAGATGTTCTCATTGCATAGAACTGACTTCTTTTCCCATATATTATTATCAAAATTGACCCTGGAAATATTTTTGGGTATCAGGTTAAGATATATATACGAATATGAGCCTAACACAACTGAATTTCTAACAAGTTCTCTTCCAGGTTTCTGATTCTTATCTCTTGTTAATGTAGTCCATTCTTCCTCCAAGCATGGCTGAGTATCAGAGACTCAGATGCCAGGTTGCATTCCATGCTCTTCAATTCCGTCATGAAATTCTGGCACTTGGGAACCAGATGGTGGAGAGGTTACTTCTGTTCATCTAACTTGTTTTGTAGTACTTGATGATGCAGCACATTTTTTTTATATTTCAGTAAACTTACTACCCAATCAAGTTTTCATCTTTAACATGAAGCATGTATCCTTCTTGTCATTATATCGGAGTTGTATTCTGTTTTGTGTATTTCTCGTGGTTCACTGGAACTGCTCTGAAAAATCATAGTGGTAGGCAGTGTCGGTTTTGTTGCTTTTGTGTGTTTTTTACAATGACTATTGACAGATTCATTTTTAATCTGAGTTTTAAACTTCTTGCAGGCTAAGGGCTTTTGGTCGTCCATACCTAACATATCACCCTGGTCTCTTGAGAGATACACTGGCATTTCATGGTTGTGCTGAACTTTTTCAGGTTCGTAGTGTAAACTGTGAACTTTTCCCCCTTCAGTGCCGCTCTCCTATTAAAATCTTACGTTGTGCACATTACATCTAATGTTTTGTGCCTGGCAACCTAAATGGTATCTATACTTTTAAGATAGTAATAGCTCTTAAATAATTACGCACCAATTTCCTTGCATATTCTTATACATGATTAGTTTATTTCTTTATTCTCTCTAGGATGTTCACACTGAACTTATACAGTACAAAAGGAGGCAGATGATCAAGCGGGGGATTGTTAATGAAAAACTAAGCATCGATTCAGCAGCTAGGAAAGAACGGGTCATGCCCTCTTATGCCTGAAGAGGTGGAGTTATTCATTATTTTACTGAATAAGATAACTCTTAGTCCTTCATGATGCTTTGACCATTCAATAGTTTTTCTACCTTATATTTACATCTTTGAGGTCATATGCGCTCATCATCGTGTGTGGATGTCTATGTGGTCGCCTACTTGGTAATACTGCTGGATGGCCGATAATCTACTACAGTCAGAAACTTTTAAATATTTCAAAGCAAACAGATAGGAATGAAATAAGAAAGATAATAGGAAAATGAGATTGGAGAAAGGAAGATAGTAAAAGAATGAAAGAAGGAAAAGGGTAGAAACTTATATACATGCAACAATAGAAGTTCATTATTTCATAACTCATACGTACTCATGATTCTATATTGTTTGTGGTCACACCACTGCAGAATGTTTTTATCCCTTTATATTATTTTAGGTGTATTTTGTTTGTATGTTATTCTTACTTAAAAGTTTCACAAATATTTAAATCAAAGCATCTGTCAAGTCCGTAGTCAGTTTGTTGCACTTTTATTCTTTGTTTCTCGGAAATTGGTATTTTTTGCAATATTGTGATAAAATAAGAGCTCTAAAATCTAAATGCTGCACTATCAATTATTTGCCATGAAGATCCCTAGGACATCGACACTTGCTTGGGTGACCACTGCTGTACAAAGACTAGCAAAAGACAGTATTAGTGGATGACAAGATGATATCTATTCAGCCTGAACTATCAACAATTGTACTTCCTCTTTAACTTTTCTGATCGATTTTATTCCTATGGGAGTTGGTGGGTGACCGTGACGTTTGCGCTGTACATTTTGTGTGGTGATAGAATTTGTTTCATTACGACTTTATTATTGAAAACTTCCACCTTTTACATCGTGGTTTTCCACCTACTAAAAGATGTTCACACATTTTATTTTCATTTTAACTATTAGCTTCTGTTTGTATCAAAAAAAATCTATTAGTTTCTGTTGAGTCCTTTTCTTTTCTCATCTCCTTCAGCTGACATGGTTTACTTTACTGTTTGGCAATGTAAAGGTGGGACTTCTCCTTCGGGCAATGGGCTATCCACCAAGTACGATAATTTACTTGGCTGGCTCTGAGATATTTGGTGGGCAAAGGGTTCTTATTCCCTTACGTGCCATGTATACAAATACAGTGGACCGTACCTCTCTTTGCAGTGAAAAAGAGTTGTTACACGTATTAGGCTCAGAATCTCCTCTTCCTTCTAATCTTTCTAATCCTCCTCCAGTCAAAAGTGAGAAACAACTCATTGAAGAATGGAAGAAAGCTGGACCTCGGCCACGCCCTCTTCCACCACCTCCTTCAAGGCCCTTCTATCAACATGAGAAGGAAGGTTGGTATGGCTGGGTTGCGGAGACAGACAAAGAACCGGACCCATCACCTTTGGATCTGAGAATGCGAGCACACAGATTGCTTTGGGATGCTCTAGATTATCACGTTTCTGTCGAAGCTGATGCATTCTTTCCAGGCTTTCACAATGATGGGAGCGGGTGGCCCGACTTTTCAAGCTTAGTCATGGGTCAACGTTTGTACCAAATGGCCTCCGGAATAACTTATCGCCCTGATAGGTAAAAAAAAAATAATATATAAACTTATGCATTGAGTTTAACCAAGCCTTTATGTTTTTCCTTCCATTTATTTTCATGATTCGTTGAACTTTGACTTTCTGCATGCATCTATGGCAAGGAGGTGAATGCTCTGTAACCTCATATTTTGAACTTTTCACATAAATGCTAGGTTATTTGGGTTATTTCACCATTCATGTGTATATCTGCACTTATGTATAAAGGGTGAAAAAAAAGAAAAGAAAAAGAAAAAGAAAATTCATGGAACATGGCGGGTAAACATTCTTCCTTGTATTTGTTTAGCCTCATAATGATATTTTTGATTTCCACTCAGGAACCCAATCTTGGCTCTTTCTTATATTGTTGATCCTTTTTTTTGTTTTTTGTTTTGTTGTGGTGGGGGGTTTGAAATGTCAGACGTTACTGTCTTCAACACTTCAGTCTATGGGTTTTGATTTGTTTGGATATGGCAAAGGAGAAGCCTTTTGGTGTATAACAAGCGGCAACCACTCAGCCTAATGCTTAAATCTCTTATTGATGTTTTTATGTAGTGACTAGTGTCCATTTCATGTTTCTGGTGTTAACAGCTTTGTTTTCGTTCCAGGAAAACTATCGCTGAGCTTTTTGAAACCATCCGTGATCACCTCTATCGACCAAAACGCAATTGGACTGCCTTGGTGCGGGATCATCTTAACAGAAGTTTGGGTTTAGATGGGTTCATAGCAGAGGCCCAAACATCGAAACCCATAACATTTCTCTCCCATCCCCTTCCTGAATGTTCGTGCAGAGCATCCAAACCAGCGGAGATCTCGAGTCTGGTGAAGGGTCCAAAGGGAGAAGTCTTGTATGGTGGAGAGGACCAATGCCCCGAGTGGATGGTCCGTGGTCTTGCAATGGTCATTCCAAAACCAACTGGGACTAAGGATGAGGGGGCTGAGGAGAACGAGCCTCCTGAAGATTACGCGGATGCAGAAGGGCTGTTGGATTCAGACGAGGGGAGCAGAAATGATGCATCTAGGCCCAGTGAGCAAGATGAAGAGATGGATCCAGATGATTAGAACTGACTGGTTATGATTTTGACTTGAGAATCGTTCTTGCGCTCATCGTGGCAGAGGACTGTTCTTGCAGAGGCCAAGTGGGTGTAAACAACGCACTTTGATTCATTCTCCCTCTCTATGAGCAGATAAACTGGAATCGCTATTGTGAGCTTCTCATGTACATCGGTTTCTGCGTTACATATAGCTCGGGGAGAGTTGACCTAATCATTTTTTCTTGTCTCTGCCTCCCATCAAATCGGCATACATGAGCTTTTTCTGTACATTTACATGTCGATTATTTTGTGGATCAGATGTATACAATGCCTCGGGAGGTAGGACAAGGGCTTTAGGTGTATTCAGGGACTACTGATCTTTGTGCTTTTCTGATACTCGAAATTTTGGCAAAGAGATCACAATTTGTTTCATATGCAGCAATAGTTACTTGCTGATTGAAAATATAGTTTTGGGTTTGTCAACAGAGCATTCTTTTTCTCTGGGTTGTGATCATCTCAGCTTTTCTGCAAATATTTCTAGCCATTTGTATTTATCTTATACAAAACAAACATTTTTGTGCAAACTAGGAATGTTGTATTTTGGTGAATTATTATATTACTCACCTATTGCTCTCAAAAGTTGAAATTGTCTGTTGATAACATTGAAGGGTGCTAATTATTTATTTAAGTGAGCCACTGTTTACAATAATGGGGATGGTTACTCATGCATAGGGCAAAACAATTGATTTCATAAAACTGAAATCTCATTTAGGGACTAAAATTTAACAACTAAAAATGACCAAGTCTCCACGAAGTCTAATTTCTTTTTTCATGCCATCTCGGACTAGTCATTGACATTCAAGATCCTATTCATTGTCTTCTCTTACTTGGAAATTGAAAGTAGACGAGCTATCATCTAGAAGTCAATCTGAAAATCCTGTTGTTTGTTGTCCTGCTCTCCTACATTAGCCCCTCCCTCTTCCATCGAGTTCCAATCGAGCCATGAACGACATCATCTTTAGCAAAGTGTGATCCTAAAATCTTGATTCGCCTCGATGATCTTCATCAAACTCCATGTAGTGTTACGTCATTGAATCTTTAATGTAATCATCATCGCAGACCGGTTGATAATCAATGCTAATTGGTTGGTTCTCCTCCATTATCCAGCCATACACGTACATCATGCTCTCATAATTCATTGTTCGCTTCCATGAAGAAAATCTTTCAAAGTATGATTGGAGATGAAATTTTGCATACCTGGCAGAACACGTTTCGCCCACATACTGATAGTAGGTAATACGAACTTGCAGAATTTAAAACTTTCATCTCTAACACTCTCCTTCCGCTATAAAAAAAAAACTCCTCTGATTAAGCTGAGTATTTGTGCCTAATAAAGCATAAGTATTCACACCTAAAAGTGGTTCATATAATAAAATCCTTAGTTTTGTGGCCTTGTTTGCTCGAGTCTTAAGTCCTTGGGGTATTTTCTCACCCGGTGTCCTAAGACCGTTTGGTTTGGGAGTCATCGATTAAAGGCTCGTTACATGGGCAGATTAGAAAGCCTAATAGAACTAAGGAATAATACCACCAAAATATATATATATATATATATATATATATATATATATATATATATATATATATATATATATATATATATATATATATATATATATATAAGGCATAAGAGTTAGAGTTAAAGAACCCTTAGTCAAAATTTTCATGGTCACAAGGTGCATATGACTTAGGATAAAGTAATAGAATAGATGAAAAGTACAATTTGACTCCTTACTTTGATTGATAACAAATTTTTGAATAGAGACTAAGTTTATGAATGAAAAATTCGGTTTTCCTATAACTTATAGATTACTTAAATCTTATAATAATATTTCAAATATTTTTCTTTCAAAATATGTTTTAAAAATATTAACATTTTTCTTTATTTTTTATGGATTTTGTGGGTGCAATCCACTGAAAACCCTCACGAGATAAAACTCGTCCTCTAGGGGTAACCTAGAGGTTTAACGGCTTGTTGCACAAGCTCAGTGCAATCGCGTGACCTGCGAAAGTGGTCTAATAATCTTTAGTTTAGTTTTGTAGTTTTGCTCGAGGACGAGCAAAAGATAGGTGTGGGGATGTGATCGTACATATATTTTGTATTCTTTTCATTACACTCATACATTTATCGTGTAATAAATCTGCTAATTTTCTTATCTTAAATATCTATTTTACAGAAGATAATAATGAAGAGAAAGAGGATTAAACTAAATAAATACCAGTTAAATTCAGATTTAACTAGATCTATTTAGTTAGCTGAGGATGATCCCAGATCTAATTAGAACAAATCAAAGATTGGGACAAATGTTCGCTGAAGATCAGAGCAAATCAGAAAGATAACACTAAATGGAAACTGATAAAATTCAGATTTTTATAAATCCATTTTGGTTAAATAAAGATCAACCAAGGATAATATCAAATGCAGAGAGAAATAGATAGAGAGAAGATCAACGGATGAGATGAAGCAAGTTTGACTCAGATTCTGACTGGATACATTTTAGTATTTGAATCATAACTTTCGCTACCGAATCTTACATCTGATGATTCAAGATGATCCAGAAAGAAAACTTATAGGGCTACAACTTTTATGTTGATCACTATTTCTAATTCTGTCATTTGATAAGTGATATTCAGCAATCAACACGCCAACAAACTGCAGATCAGAACTGAATATCTGCATCAAATCAAGTTTGGAGATAAGGGGAGGATTCAAATTCAGAAATAGCCAGCTTTCCCTATCTTCATACTACTCTAACCTCTGTATTTCTTTTATAAATACCTACAATCTCAAAGGCAAAGAGGACCATGCAGAGATAGGATTTAGTCCAGTTTTTCATTCTTTATAGTGTAGGTTTTTTAGTTTTCTTTTTATGTAATTTTTCCTTTTTCTTTATGTAACTGAGAAGAGAGACGACTTTCATGGAGGAATGAGAGCAAGCTTGTACTGCAGGTGACACCAGTGTAAGTGATCTCTTCTTTCATTGTTATTTGAATCGAATTAAAGTTTCCTTTTCTTTCTTTACTCTTGTTTTCTTTTACTCTCCTCTGATATGTTGCAATCCAAGAGAATCCGATAGCCTCGAGACTGCTTAGCCGTTGCAAGTGCCCTTGATGGCCTATGGTGATGAACAATCCTTCTCTTACTAGTATAGTTTGCCCTTTTATTCGTAGTGTAGATCGAGAATGGGGAAGATCCTATACGCCATGCTTGATTGCTTTCAAAGACAAGGTAAGTCGTCGCAACGGATCCAAGGTATATGAGCACTGAAGAGATAAGTAATTTTTAGGTTGTCTTTTCTTTTATTCTTTAGTTTCAATATCACAAGCTCCAACCATCTTTATCACTTTTTTCCATTTCTTTGTACATATCCAATTCTGGTTTCTCCATCTCCAATCTCTCACTTTCTGCCTAACTTCATTGTAATTTATTTTTCTTTTCTTTTAAGAAACTAAAGAAGAACTTTAACCATTAATGGTAGCATAAAAGAGAACTTGCTAGAAAAGCTTCCATCGCTAGTCCCTCCTTGTGGATCACGACCCGTATAGCCACTTGCTATAGCGGTAGAATTGAGCACCTTGCACTACTGTTTTAAAGTTCTGAAATTCTGTATTTTTTGTGCAGGTTCAAACTCAATCAGTTCTACTGCTTTCAAATCTTGGATTTTCAGAACCAAGCGGAAGGAAATCCTATCAGGAGGCAGTGTGATTATCAGATCGATTGTATCGTCAAAAGAATAAAGTGATCGTGTGCTGATCAGATTCCTACCGGCACATTTTCCTAGAAATCTCAGAGGAGATCTACTTGTATTCTTTCTTTTTTTAAAGAAGTACTTGTAATTTCGCTCCTCGATCTTCTTTTTTGTAAGTTTTCCCTTTTGCAAATTAATGGAAAACATATATATATATATATATATATATATATATATATATATATATATATATATATATATATATATATATATATATATATATGCATAAACAAAAACAACATGCATATATAAAATCTCAATTCTTCTCCCTTTTTTTGTCAATTCATCACAAAGGGGTGAAGAAAAAAAACAAACAACATAGAAGTATATGCAATATAAAACCATGAAGAGAAGAGACGTCAAGTTAGCTCCCCCTGCATACATGCATTACATGAAGAAAGAGATGACTAAACCCTAACTCATATAAGCATAATATACAATGCATAAAAGGAGATGTTAAGCTCCCCTACAAACATGTACTGTATAAAAAAAAGAGGTCAAGCCCTTCTTTATATACCACACTCATCATGAATCTATATGTAAAGGAGATGTTAAGCTCCCCTTGTATATAGGCAATACAAACCAAAATGAATTTTTATATCAATAAAAACATATTTTTATATCAATTAAGAAACCAATTGAAAGAGAAACAATCTTTTGCCAATTGATACCAATAGAAATAAATGATACTAATTGAAGGTAAATTTTAAACCAAGTTTTTTTAGTTAAATACTAAGATTATTTTGCAATATAGATACCAATTTGAGAATAATACCAATTGAAAGTTATTGATACCAATATTGAAAATGTTAGCATTTTTCAAAACAAAATATTTTTCTTTATAAAGAGTGGGAGCAAGATATCAATTGAAAATAAATACAATTGAAAGATAAATCAAGAATTTTTCTCCTCTTTTTGAAATACCAATAAAACTAATGCATAAGCTTGTAAATATATCAATTATCATTAAGAACATGAATTAAGCTTTGCATGAAATTAATTTGTGCTATAAAATATATATGTGTAAACCCACAAGAAAACATATATATTTATGTATGATCAATTTAAATACTAATTCGAAATATCATGCATGCATGCATATATATATATATATATATATATATATATATATATATATATATATATATATATATATATATATATATATATAATATATATATATATATATATATATATATATATATATATATATATATATATATATATATAAAATATGAGTATACAAAAATGATATAGTAAAGGAATCATGTATATAACTCATATATGCTACCCTTTTGATGCACATATTTAGAAGATATACATTTTGAGCATATAAGGCATGGTCGCCCATCCATCCACTCTTAGAAGGTAGGAGTTTTCAAAAATAAGATTTGAAAATAATTTTAGCATAGTTTGAAAACACTGCCATATGAAGAATACAAAACTAGTTTTTATGATAATTTTGAAAACTATTACGCAATTCTTCAAGTAAGGAACAAAACAAATATATATTCCATAATATATGAAAATTACACGAGGATCGACATTCAAAAATCTATAAAACACATAGATTCTCATGAATCCAAAATCATGAGTAAATACAAATATAGAGTGTGCAAGAATTATATAAGAAACATATACATAGAAATAAATCAATGAAGCTCAATGAAATTCCTTTTTCATAAATATGAAATCGTAAAATAGGAAAAATTCTATTTTCATTAAAAATTACTCAAGAAACATAAACTTCTAGGTATATGTATGTTTTGTCAAAACTAAAGCATACATATTATCCTAACATGAATTGAGTCCATAAAATAGCACATGGCATATAAAGCAAGTGATTCAAGAATATAACATGTATATCTAATAGTTTTGACAAAATTTATATATACATGAAACTAAACACATTCTTATGAAAAATATATACAGAATAGGGAATACAAGTGTAAGTATAAGAATCATCAAGACTAGGTTATACAAATACATGTAATGAGTACACATGAGCAATAAGCACCGAAACATAAGAATCAAGTGTAGCTCACTAATTGTATAGGTATAAGCACCAGTTTTAATAAAAGTTACATTTAATCATGTAATCAAAATATGAAGTATAAAAACACCAAAACATGATTGAAAAACAAATATAATTATTAGTATAAATGCAAATATTATTAGAACTAGGGTAGACACAATAGCTAAACTATAGTGAGATTACAAAGATATTAGTCCATATAAACATGGGTGTATCTCAAATACTATATATGTATATCATAAGTCTAATAAGCATTGCATTTAAATATAATGAACATGAAATCAAGACATGCTAAAAATAATCAATAAGAAAGTATGTCAATATAACTAAGGAGTTAGAGATAGTTACCAGCTCAAATGAACTAATCTCTATATCTCCAAGTCATGGTGGTCCTCCCACCAAACCTCCTTGATAGCGATGCATCCCAAGTTGTGTCCATTGAGCTTGAACGCATCTACCACCAAGGCACCATACTCTCACGTCTTGTGAGAGCCCATACCTACATTAAATGAAATAGGAATGAGTTTTAGTACCCAAACTTTCTTGAGTCTATGGGGGTTAGCACCTTTTCTAATCCAAACATTCTTACTTGGAAAATCTAAATCATTTATTTTATCATAATAAAATTTTACAAGGTGGCCTTTACGACCACAATGTGTACAAGTGTATACATTAGCATAAAGAAATCATGTGTGTGAGAAATGATGAGCATGTGTATGCTGTGAGGGATGTGCATGCATATGTGGAATATATTTCTTTCGAAACATAGATTCCAATCTCTTATGGTTTGTAACACCCCACTCCCGGAATACGTACTTAGTTGCGTATTCAGATTTTTCGATCATATTTTTCGATTTACTTCTTGTATTTGTTTTATATTATGAATTATTTATATGAATGTTTTGTCTTGGATTTGGATTCGTGGACTCGGAGTCAGCCCTAGTCTGAACCGAGGGCCCGATCCTAGGGTATTACTCGATTTGGTCATTCTGATATTCCGATTTAACCAATTTCAGTTTTGAACATCGTTTTCCAATATTTTAGATTTTCTATGATTTTCTGGAATTTTCCTGAATTAAATAGAAAATCTTCAAAACCGGTGTCGACCAGTGCCGCTGACCGATTCCCGGAATTTTAATTTACAAACCGATTGGAATTACTAGAAGTGTCTTTTTACATTATTTCTTAAAACCACATTTTCTATCTAAATATTTTTCTGAGGATTTTATGAATTTTTGAAAATTCCACCGGATTCGGTGTCGGCCAGTATCGCTGGTTGATTCCAGTATTTTTAGTTTACAATCGGAGTTGAATTTCTGAATTCCGCTTTCACTTTACTTCTTAAAATCATATTTTATTCTTTAATACATTTTTTGGGATTTTTCGGAATTTATCAAAATCCGGCCGACCCGGTGTAGACCGATATCGGCGGTTGACTTCCGGATTTTTAATTTGAAAATGGGATTTTATTTCTGAAAACCGATTTCATATTATTCCTCAGGATGATGTTTTCTACCTCTGGGTATTTTTGGGGATTTTTCTGGAACAGTCGATATTTCGCGGCCATATTATAATATTATTATTTTTTCCCATCTTTCTTTTCTTTCTTTCTTTCCTTTCTTTTCTCCCACCAACCGCAGCCCACTCCCCCACGTGGGAGACACCCCCCTCATTTAATTCCCTCTCCCATCCATCCCATCTCCATCACTTCCTTTTTCCTTTTTCTTTTCCTTTCTTTTCTTTATTTTCTTCTTCCCCTCTTCTCATTTCTTTTCTTCCTCTTCTCCTCCAAGAGAGGATCAACACCCAACCGGCCACCACCATCGCCGGCGCCTCCGGCCACCACGACGCCGGCGAGAGACCCCCCAAAATCCGGCCACCTCCTTTCCCTCTCCTTTTCTTTTCCTTTCTTTCTTTTTCTTTCTTTTTCATTTCCCTTCCTTCCTCCCACTGATCCGGCCGCGGTGACCTCAACCGCCGCCGGCCTCTCCTCCTCCGGTGCCCCGGCGTGGTCAGACCGCCGCCGGCGCGAGGCCGGCGGCCTGGGCGCGGCCGGGGGGCCTCGCGCCCCCTGTGCGCTGCTGTGGAGGGGGCAAGCCCCTCCTTCTTCTCCTTGGGGTGGCCGGCGCCACCCCAAGTCTGGGCGCCGCCGGCGGTGCGCCGGCGGCCGTGGGCGGCCAGGGGGCCCGCCTGGGCCCCCTGTGCGTGTGTTGAGGGGGGGCAACAGCCCCCCCTCTCTTCCTCTCTGTTGAGGGGGCAGCGGCCCCCTCTTTTTCTCCTCCTCTCCTGGGGAGTGGCCGGCGCCACTCCCCCGCCGGTGGCTGGCGCCGCCCGGCGCCGCCACCTGGCCGGCGGCCAGGCCGAGCGCCCCCAGAGGGGGGCGCTGTGTGCGGGAGCCAGGGGGCCAACCCCCCTTCCCTTTCTTTCTCTCTCCCTGGTTCTCTCTCTCCCTCTCTCTCTCTCCTGCCTTCATCTCTCTCTCTCTCTCTCTCTCTCTCTCTCGGACCTCTCACTCTCTCCTGGGTCTCTCTCTCTTCCTGGTTCCTCTTCCTGTTCGTCTTCTCCATTTGGAAAATGACTCTTATCAGGGCCGGCCACTCCTTTTGGATTGGGGCCGAGCTCTTCTTCGTCGGCAACGTCTCCGATGGTTATTCCGGTAATCGTTTACGATTATTCCGGTAATCATTTCGGACAATATCAACGGTGATCATTCCGGTAATCGTTCACGATTATTCCGGTGATCATTCCGGCTCCGGTGATTATTTCGGTAATCGTTCACGATTATTCCGGTAATCACTTCGGTGACAATTGCAACGACACCACCACCAAAGAGATCACCTTTTCCCTGTCTCTCTCTTTCTATCTGTTGATTGTTAGACGCGGATCTCACTCCCGCGTCCAGGCAATTCCTTACGCGAGTCTTCGCGTTCTTGGTATCTATTTAACGCGATCTACGCGTTCTTGTATCGGCGCAACGCGGAGCTCATGTCCGCGTCTGTGTTCTATTCATTCTGACGTGACGCGGAGTCCAGACTCGCGTCTGCGTTCCTCTCATGTTAACACGACGCGGAGATAATACCCGCGTCTGTGTTCTCCTCGTGCTAACGCGACGCGGGACCCACGACCGCGTCGGCGTTCTCCTCGCGCCCTGATTTAAACGCGGGCCTCGAACCCCGCGTTTGTGGCTCCCACGCGACGCGACTCCCGCGTCTGTGATTCCTGCGTTTGCTAATCCCGCAACGCGACTCCCGCGTCTGTGATTCCCGCGTCTGCTATTCCCGCGACGCGACTCCCGCGTCTGCGACCCCCGCGTCTCACTCTCAGAAACCCGCGTCTCCCTGTGTCTCTTTCTCTCTCTAGGTTTCTCCCTCTTTCTCTCTCTAACTCTTTCTCTCTCCTCTTCACTTTCTCCCTCTAAATTATTATATTTTATTATAATTATGGCGCGTGCGCGAGTTCCCTGGATTCCAGACTTTTCGGCTTTCCGGTGATTTAGGCGAGTGTCCTCGCTCTCGCCTCCATTTGGGATTCCCCGCTTTGTCGGGTCGATATGTATTTTACTTCATGTTTTCATGTATTTTGTATTGGGCTGAGCCCCTGTATCTGTGTATGGCCGAGTGCCAATGACTGGACATGTATTGCTCTGTGACGCATGCTTGTACTAGGGTAGTTTCATTCTTGTACATATACCATGCCTGTGATGTATTTTACTGCTTGATACTATGCGTGGCCGACCCTTCAGCCTCCGGTCACTCACTATCTCGAAAGAGACGTGATTGGGACCGTCAGGTTTCTCTGGACCCTTCAGCCTCCGGTCACTCACTATCTCGAAAGGGACGTGATTGGGACCGTCAGGTTTCTCAGCTCCGTCTGGTGAGCATGCTTAGCGCTCAGTGCTTTATTCACTAAATTCGTTTAGGCGAGTTGCTGCCGGATTCTCCACTCGTATCTTAATCCGAGTGTCCCGGTAACCTCGCAGAGCGCATTAGTGTCTAAAACTCTGTTCGCTGCCTGTGCCTCCAGCTTGTTCAGCTCCGCCTGGTTATCATGATCAGCGTTCAGCGCTTTACCACTAGATTCGTCTAGGCGAGTTGCTGCCGGATTTACCGCTCGCACTTCAGCCGAGTCGTCCCGGTAACCTCGCCAGACGCTCCAGTGTTAAATACTGTTTGCTGTCTGTACCTCCAGCTTGCTCAGCTCCGCTTGGTTGTGCTCAGCTACTATTCTACCACATGCCATTACTTCATACCTGTCATTTACATGATACTATTTAACACATGTATATCACCTGACAACTGATTTGTTATCACCTAACACCAAACCTGCTACTACTTGGCAAGACTCCTTGTTATGACATGACTTGCCACCGGACTAATATCAATCTCTTGACATGACTTGGTCACTTGCCAAATATCATCCTCCTGTCATGCTATCACTTGACACCCGGCATGATATACTTGACTCTCATGATTATCACGATAACGGGAATGATGACTTGACATCTTGATAGTACAAACTGTACTCCTGTTACACATCTTGATACATTATAGTACGAACCAGTACTCCTGATATACATGTATTCCTGATATTCCTGACTTGTTCCTGCTCATTCCCGGAATCTGACAATCATCTAATAAACCATAAAACTGGACAACTTGCATCGGGTCGGGGGAAACTTGCGGCTATCAATATGTGTTCGTGTTTACAGTGGTACTAGGCATGTTGTGCAACTAAAACTTCCGGTCTGACCTGTGGGCCTCCAGGCGACCGAGGGGAATGCTGGCTCCCTCCTTCCTGGTACCATCATGATAAGGGCATACATAAGTCCCTCCTGTTAGCCTTGCGGCAGGTTCCGTCACCAAGCAACGGAACAATCCTGGGCCGTGGTCCCGGGTATGTACGGGACCCACTGTAAACATAGTTCGTTGATACCCCCGCTGGTTTTCAATAACAATCTTGCCTTACTCTGATATGAATCTATGTGTGCCGGGACGCTAGTTCACATAGCTAGATATCAGGGTAAGATGAGTAATAATAAAGTGTCAAGATAATAACCGGCTCTTTAAGTTGTAAGTAGAGGTATGTGGAATGGGACGCATACTGAAGCCTGCGACTTAAACGGCTATGAATATGTGATATGCCTTACCATATTTGCTTGTCCTGGATTTTACTTCGGATTTTCGGCTTTATGAGTATTATCGTATTAACTGCTCATACTCTGCTTTATCCCTTGTATCCACTTACCTCCTGTTCATTATCTTATCATGCCCTGAGTACAGTCGGGTTGTATGTGCTTGGATTATGGTGACATGAGATAAAGGTATATAGATGAGGGTTTCCTTGTTTGGATTATTCCTTCGACGTACTAGTCTTATGGAGCCGTGATCTGAAACCATACAATCAGATTTGCTCGTCCTCGGCTTTATTTGGTTTTATCGCTTTACATATACTTACCCTTGCTCGCCACTTGGCTTTTGTATCACCACTCGCCTGGGGAGTTTCATCTGACTCCCCTGGATCCTCATGTCCAGGTCATGGAGCTTGGAGCGTGTGGATTCTCCCAGTTGCTGATCAGAGTGGCGCAGCTGTAGCGTGGATCTCCATCAGACCATCTGGAGCTCTATCCTTCCAGGCCCCCTGTGTGCCTCTCGAGTTTTCCTTTAGTAAACTCGCGAGTGCCCTTTTTACTGTTCACTCTTGTATATCTCCCTGTATTCTCGCAATTGCGCCATTCTGGTGATGTAATATTATTGTAATATTGAATCACCTCTGGTGATAACTTTGTAATTGTACTCATGTGTTGGAATGTATAATGCACCACTTGCTTCCGTACTCTGATTCTTGCCTGTACTGATGCTTAGCGTATATACGTGAGGGTATTTCTGACCTGCGTATATACGTCGCAGTAACGTCTCCGTACCCTCAGGATCGGGGCGTTACATGGTTCATGACACATGGCTCAAAGTGGAACCCAAACAATCTACACTCTTCTTCAAATCACAAATATCATTATAAATGGAAGAAGATGTGGAGCATGCAAGAGAAATAAAATTCTTATCATGAGAAGATGAATCAATAGGAGCATGACAAGAATGAGAAGCAAAATTATTTTTCAAAGAAATATTTTCTTTTGAAATAAAATTTAATTCTTTTGAAATCAAAGCAAATTTGTTTTTCAAAGAATCATTTTCTTTTAAAATAAAACCAAGTTTTGAAGACAAAACCTCATTTTTCTTTAAAACTTCATTAAACTCATTTATATTTTCCAAATTTGATTTTCTTTTAAAATAAGATCAAGTTAAATTTTCAATGAATCCCTTTCATTTGAAACCTCAACCTTCTCTTATAAAACCAAATCAAGTTTTGAAAATAAATTTTCATTTTCCCTTTTTAGATCAAAACTCTTGCTTTTTAAAACCTTGTATATTGAAAGCAAGTTTTCACAAAATATTAAGAGCTCTTCATTTAAAGCATGGGCATTCATACTATTATTATAATCATTGAAAGAGCTAGCACAATCATCTAGATAAGATTTCGAAGTTACCTCAAGAGAGTCATTTCCTTAGACCATGTAGCACGTTTGCTCGGACTGATCTCTAATGGATTCTCTCTCCAATTGTTTGAACCTTATTCCTTGAGAGAGGTCAATATGTTCCACACTGCAAAAGCGAAATTCTAATGAGAAATCAAAGAAAGATGGTCTTTCCTTAATATGTGCTTTAGTGCATCTATGACTTGTGTATTAGCCTTTAAATACTTGTCATTACCAACATAAGATTTCTTGATAGTGGCAAGATAAACATGCAATCCTAGGGATATTAGGTAAGCACTCATCTTAAATTTTCACATGTCAATATTGGAAACATCAGATATAGGTGGTGCAAGATAATCCATCAGTGTAAACTATATGTGTGCGAAGCAACTAGCTAGATTAGCAATAAAGATCTTACTTCTAGGTGGTTACACCGAATATCAGGAGTTTTGGCTCTGATACCAATTGAAAGTACACCTAGAGGGAGATGAATAATTGTAGTGCTAATATAATGACAAATGATGCGAAAGCAAAACTAATTGCTAACACACTATATGTAACAAAGAGTGAGCCCGAATTTTCCGTGAAGGGCTCTGGAACTTCTCCTCACGATTCCTCTAAATTAAGAGTTGAGGTGCTTCAATAGCTCTCTTGATTGAACACAAGTGTGAGCACACAAACAATATCTAGCATATATATATATATATATATATATATATATATATATATATATATATATATATATATGAGAAAGAATAACAATTCAAGATATAAAGAGTTGAAAGTTGAGAGAAAGATTCAAATGTAAACACCAAGATATATTTCAAGGTTCGAGCCATCGCTCTACGTTCCCGCCTTCACACAAAAGGATTTCAACTATTCACTATAGGATCTTTAACAAAGGGCCCTCCACCGAGAAATTATAAATACAAACCAGGAGTACACAACTCCAACTCTCTCACACACCTCTACACAAGAGGTAGGCACAAAGCCAAGTACAAAGCAAAGAAAAGATTACAACTTATTGATCACAAAGATCACAAACAATGACTTGGTGATCTCAAAAGATCACAAACAAAACCTCTCACGAACAAGACTTAGAGGATAGATTTGCAATGAAGAGCTCAAGCATGTGAATGAACAAAGTCTTTGGAAAAGAAAACACAAAGAAAATACTTGAAAAAACTTCTTGATAGATGAAGAAATGAAGAACAAAACTAGATTCTCAAAACTTTGTTTTCTTTTGATTTTTCAAAACTTTGAAACAAAATAAAGATAGAGAATTTAAAGCTCTAAAACTTGTTTTGAAAACTTGTTAAAAACTTTGTAGAAGGTAGGAATTTTGGCTCTTGAAAAACTTTTGGAAAACTCGCCAAGGGAACCTATATTTATAAGGGTTCCAAAATATAACCTTGGGGTCCAGAATAATTCAAAATTGACCGGTTGGTCGACCGGGCAGTCGACCGGTCAATGGTCATAAAGTCGACCGGGCAGTCGAACGTCCCCAAGGCACAGAGAGGAATTCTCTCTGTCGGTCGATCGACCGGTTGACCGTCACCCAACAGAAAGTTGGGTGAGCCAGTCGGTCGACCGATCGGTCGACCGCTCCCTTGCTACTGTCGATCGGTCAGTCGACCGAGCCAAGGGCTTGGGCATGTGCATGTGCCTTGTGCACATCGGTCGACTGATTAGGACTTTGAAATACCTATAAATTCAATAAAACGTCATAAATTTTACAAAAATAAGTTCATATAAATATTTGAAGTACAAATATGTTTGATCAAAAATCAACACATATTAAAAAACAATTTCAACTATTTTTTAGGCATAGAAATTTAAGCTTAAAACAATAACTGTATTTTCCAAAAACCAATTTCTAAAAGAAAATATGATTTTTCTATAAACTTATATAAATACAAAAATAAGATATTTGAAACACATTTTATACATAGTGTGTATGGATAGAATCCAATGCACATATAAATGATATATCTTTGTTTTTAACATTAAATCCAAAATATGTTTTGAAAAAAATAAAACTTAAACACATAACTAGATACATCAAAATCAGTTTTTCTAACATATGAAGTATAGATGCATATGAATTAAATCCAATATACATAAAACCATGTAAACTTCTTCTAATGAACTCTATTTATGAAAGCAAGGATGTATACAAGAAAAATTAAAACACAAAACTTGAAACTTGATTCTATGAGTTTTGTGTAAACCAAGTAAACATAAACTTTTTGATACTAAAACGGTTAAACTGAAAACTAAAACTATAAACTTTTATGTGTGTATACTTGAGAAATTCAAAACTATTCTATCCTTACATAAGATCTAACTAAAACAAGCTTAGATGCAAGTCTTCTTTTAAGTCTTCTTCTCCAAGATGACTCGATTCAAACTTGATCCATAGAGCTAGACTCCTCTTGAGTACTTGATTGAGATGGAAAAATAATAAAGAAAGAGTTAAAGTGAGAAGGTTCTTAGTCTTGTCTCAATGTAACTGTGTAGTAAGGGCTAGACGGGTTGATCCACAGGGAAGGATGCGATGGAAGCTTTTCGGAACGATTTTCTCTAAAATTAGCTTGGAAAAAAGAGATATTATTGTGAGAATTAGATTTAATCAAGAAAAAAGAATTATAATCTACTAATTATTTACCATAACCAAAGTATTAGTCTAAAAGAGTGAAACATCATATTGAATGAAAAATTATCTACCTTAGGATTTTGATTGAGAATCAAGAAAGATGAGTAAAAATATTGTAAACCCTAATTAGTGTGCACTAATAAAAATTAAAGTATAGTTTATCCTAATTGCAAAGCATAGCATAAGAAAAGTCTACTTAAAATTATGCTATCAAAGTATTTAAATATGAACTATGAATAACCATTTAAAAGTGCAACCCAAATTAGTTAAAATTAATTATTGATTCATCTTCAAGAACACCAATTTAATCCTAGGGTTTCTAACAAGCATAGATGTCAATCAATTCATCTTTTAAACTAAACTAAGGTTGATCGAGAGATTAGCAAACTATAAGTTTAATTAGTTATTCTTATTTTTATTTTTATTTCAATTTATTTTGAATGAGAAAATTTCATCAAAATTAAGAAGAAAAATAAATAAGCTAAAGCAGAAAACTAAATTGAATTGCAAAGTAAGAAGAGAAAAAAGAATAAAGAACCTTATTTTATTAGATATCACCAGCCAATTACAAAGCTCTTCTGCTTCTTCAATAATCTTCTTCTCCAAATAAAAAAATGAAAAATACAAGAAAATTTGGAAAGAAAAGAGGATTAAAAGGAAACCCTAGACTTGAGCTTCTCCGATCTGCTCCTTTATTACTCTATAGGGGTATTTATAAGATTAAAACGTAGAATCTCAGTACAACTCTCCACGAAAACGTGTTGCCAGCTCAATCCATATAGCCGTGGAAAGCCGCGTTTTCACGGCAAAAGCGTGGCCAATGGCCACGCGCTTTTTTCGCGTAGCCTCCTCTAGTCCGTCCATCTGGGGCCTCCTTCTGGATTCTGCATTCTGACCCTCGATCTTGAGAATTCAGGATAACTTGGGAAGCAAGTTATCAAAAATTCAAATTTGAAAAGGATTTGGTCCCTTTATCTTTATCTTCAAGCCTTTCTCCCCTTTTTCTTTATCTTGTAGTGCAAGCAACCAGGTTCAAGTAGAAGTCCACCTCTGTTTTTAATTAGGATAAGGATCCATCTTATTCTATCCTTCTTCTTCTCTCTTGATTTGAATAGCAATTAGGAGTCCTACTTTATCCTCCCTCCTCCTCCCCTAGATTTTAAATTAATAATTTAAAATCCAAGTTTAGATTAGGTTAGATAAGATAGAACTTCTAAATTACTAAAATAAATCATGCATTTGGGTTTGTGGGCTTTTTGGGCTTCAATTGGGCTTCATTTATTTATTCTTTAATTATTCAGGCCTGCACAACACTAAACAATAAAATGTTATGTAGTAGTGTGTTATAAAGAATAAGTAGGGAAATATGATGATAAATATGCACTTTTGACTACCTATCACACCCCCACACTTATCTTTTTGCTCGTCCTCGAGTAAATTAAAAAGAAAAGGAAAAAAAAAATAAAAACTAACCTATCCTAACTCACTTTCGTAGGAATCACGGTTGCACTTAGCACGTACAGCAAGCCGTTAAATCTCTAGGTACCCTAGAGGATGAGTGTTGTCTCGTGAGGGTTTTCAGTGGATTACACCTACAAAATCCATAAAAGAAGAAGAAAATGTTAGTGAAATTTTTTTTTAATTTGAAAAATGAGAGAAATATTTGAAATATGTTTGAAGAAACTAAACAATCTATAAGTTTTAGAATTATCATTTTTATTCAATCTTAAACTTAGTCTCTATACAATATTCGTTATCAATTTTAGGTAAGGATTAAAATTGAACTTTTATATAGTCTCTTTTGTTACCCTAAGTCATATGCATTCTTGTGAACGTGAATCTTTATTAGGGATTCTTTTACTTGGACTCCCATGCCTCTTTATTATTATTTATATATATATATATTTAATATGTATAACTGATCTAATTTTCTTTTGTATAAGTATCAAGGCTTCTTGAAGCCCTCATACCTAACTAATTGACTATTAGATGTGTTAGTACATATATAGATAATATTTCTTAGTTTTTTAGGCTTTCTAATTCACCCGTGTAGCCAGCCTAAGGTCGTGGCTCCCAAACCTGTAGGTTTTAGGGTACCGAGTGAAAAAAACACCCACGGACTTAAGGACTTGAGTGAACTAGGCCACAAAACTAAGGACTTTTTTTATAAAATCACCTTTAGATGTGAATACTTATGCTTCTTGAGACACATGTATCCAGCTTAATTAGTGAATTTTTATTTATATTATATATATATTTATAAGGCACAAGAGTCTTTGTCTTAGAATCCTAGATGTGTAAGTGTATTAGGTATGCACATTTCATTAAGGTGAAAATCAAGACTAATTACTTATTTAATTTTTCCTCCTATACCTAAAAATCTAACAATTTATTTTATTTTGACCAAGTTTTTATAAATCCTAATCATGATTTTCCTAATTCTTAAGATTAACTTAGATTTCTTTCAAAAGATAAGTCAAAATATTGTTTTCTTTTTCAAATATATATATTTATTTTTGTTAAGTTAATATTACCTAAAGTTAGTAAGTTAATCATTATATTAGTCTGGTTAGTAATATTTTTTTTAGAATAAAAAGAAAATTTTGTTAAGTTAATAACCTAAGGTTAGTGAGTTATGTTAACAGCAACCTACAATTAGTTAATAATCTATGTTAAAAAAATATTTTTATTTTTTTAATTTTTTTTAAAAGTTAAGCGTTAGTACCCTCCCCCACACTTATCTCATGCATTGTCACCAATGTATGAATGAAAAGCATGAATGTATGAAGTAAAGTATAACAAGAGATAAATAATAATAATAATATACAAATTTATGTACAACACATGCATCTCCCTCACCTAGATCTTTTTAGGATTCATCCCCTCTAGCTCGTTTCTCATCATTCCAATGGGTTCTCTTTATAGGGCACAATAGAGAGGCTAATGTTTTCATTTTAGCTTTCTTCCTCCCCAGTTTCATCTTTCTTAAGATTTTCTTTCTCATATGTCCACATACATTATTCAAAAATTGATTATCATCACACCTTCCAGTTGGAACTTCCTCACTATGAATGCTTAGGAATTCTACCTCAGTTTCATACATCTCCTCAAAATTTAGATCAACACTTTCCCCTGGAAGTGTATAATTAACTAAAATATCCCTATTCGGTTCATCCAAACATATGTGTTCTTTTTCAAAGAGATTTTCAAAGGTTAAATCAATCGAAGGTCTTGAATTATATTGTCATGCGATATATCTCTGATTGGCTCATCGACAATTAAGACACTCAAATCAAAATTTCTTTTTTCTAAAGGAATTTTAAAATTAGAATCTCCAACATGTGTCTTCTTATTAATATAATCGCACTTATCCTCAAATAATTCATCAAGAAATAGAGACTTATTCTCTATGCCTTCACTTTCTTCTTTACAATTGTTCTCAATGAAGTTTACCTCAAACGTTTGGTCTTTTATCTTACAAGATTATTTTTCTAGGTTGAAGACATTAACCTCTTTAGTCATGTCTCAAATGTTAACCTCATTGATCCGTTCCTACAATTTATGATCGCATTTGCAGTTTCAAGGAACGAATGCCCTAATATAACGAGAGTTTGAGACCTAGGAGTGGATACAGGTTGGGTCTCAAGAACAATAAAATCTACTGGCTAGATAAACTCCCCAACCCGGATAAGGACATTGGTAATTTCTCCTTTGGGAATTTTTACGGACCGGTCAGCTAATTGAATTGTATCTTTAGTCGGACTAAGCTTGCCCAACCCAAGTTGTCGGTAAACTGAGAAAGAGAGTAAGTTGATACCTGCTCTCAAATCAAGAAGTGCATGATTAATTATACTTTGACCTATTGTACAAGAAATGGTAGGACATCTGGGATCCTTATACTTGACAGGGATTTGATTGAACAATAGCTCACTAATGTTAGTGGCTATAAAGACCTTCTTAGGCACATTAGTCTTTCTCTTCTTGGTGCACATGTCCTTAAGAAATTTAGCATAGCTAGGGACTTGTTGGATTGCATCAAGAAGAGGTACATTGATCTTGACTTGATTAAAAATCTCATGTACCTTATCCATTTGTGCACTTTGTTTGTTTTTAAACCTATTTGGGTAGGGCGCTATAGGCATGTGCACATTTCATCTGACTTATCTTTTTTAGTGTTGTCAGAGTTAAGTTGAGGTGGAGTGGGATTAGGAGAGGTGAATGCTTATTTTGAACTTGATGGTGTTGATACTTGGTTTCCAACTTGCTTTCCCGATCGCAATGTATGAATCAAATTACATTGGTTCATATGATCCTCTTGATCCAAGTGAGCTTAACTAGAGTTTTTAGGGTTTGCTACCGGTTGACTAGGTAAAGTTCCTTTGGGCTTTTCACTTAAGGAACCGGCTAACTGACTCATTTGGACCTCTAATCTCGATATGGCTTGTCCTGTGTTTTGCATGAAAGATGTAAGAATCTTCTCGAAATCGGTTGAGTTCTTTTCAAAGTGGGGACCTTGGGGAACTTGGTTGGAAATGTTTGTTGGTAATTGGAAAAATTGGATTGATGGTTGGAAGGTGGGAATTGTTTATTTTAGCTCCATGAGAAATTCGGGTGATTCCTCCAGTCAGAATTTTAAGTTGGAGCGTAGGGATTATTGGCGGGCTTCGTGAAGGCTGCATTCATATTTTCGGGCAATATTTGATGAGCTAAAAAGACGGGACATTCCTCGAACACGTGGTTCATGGCTTGACAGTGAGTACAACCCGCTGAAGGTGTTGGGCTGACTTGGTTCACGGAGACTGGCTCTTTAGTTTTTAGAGCTCCTAATCTTCGCATCACAGCAGCCAGTTTAGCTTCGATAGCTATGTTTGTCTCAATGGAATGGGCACCTCCTTTAGAAGAGTTAGGGTCATTAGTTCTAAATTTTTCCGGAGTTGGTTCCCATTGGATGGTCTTATCAGCCAAGTCTTCATATAATAACCATCTTTTGTCTTCGTTCTTTTTCAAAAATCCTCCTTGGCACATGGATTCTAATATTGTTTTCGTTTGATATTCTAATCCATCATAAAGAGCTTGGCAAAGTCGCTATTTCTCTATCCATGGTGAGGGCATTGTGCAAGGAGGTACTTAAAACGTTCGAAGTACTTCCAAAAGGTTCATTGGCTGTTTGCTTAAACTACAAGATGCTTTTCTTAATTTGTACAGTCTTGTGAATGGGATAGAACTTCTTCAAGAAGGCTTTGACGAAATTATCCCATGATGACATGGAACCGGCTTCTAAACTGTAGAGCCATTTCTTTGCTAAGTCTTTCAAAGAGAATGAGATAAAATGTAATTTAATGGCATCTACTCCTAGGCTGGGTATTTTCATTATTAAACATACTTCCTCAAATTTTCTTATGAAAAAGTATGCATCCTCGGATTCAAATCCATGAAACTTGGAAGAGTGTTGATGTATTGTGGTTTTAGCTCAAATTGGTCGTCTCCTATATCCGGCAGCTGAATGCAAGATGGAAGAGAAGTCCTAATAGAATAGAACCTATCTTGCAGTGATGGTGGTTGTGCCATGTGTGAATCGGGTTTTTGTTTGGGTGGTGAACTGTTTTTAGTTAGTCTGGACCAAGCTAACATGCACAGTTAAACAAGCAAGTTCACCCAATCAATCAAAAAAATAATCAAAAATCGAAAATTCTAATCTAGGGTAAGCCTGGACCTAGACGACTCCTAACTTTAGACTGTCTTTAGGAGGTATATTACCGACCTTAACCACAAGTTAATCGGCCGGTAGGTGACAAGATCGGTGGGAGGTATCCGACAAAGATGGACATAATTATGCCAAACCACCAAACTTCGGGTTTCGCCCCTTAATCCCCTGTCTTAGAAACCGATTTGGCAAGAGTTAATTTTGAACAACTTCCTCCTTCAACCAATCTCTTAATGAGTCCGAGTTAACCTAAGGCCAATGTCTAGTCAATTTTTATTTTAAGGTTAGGGTTGTGAGTGCAACGGAGATGATTTGTGGGCCAAGGAAGGGTAATGACGTCCCCACCTTATCTTGTTTATGGGGTTTTGCCCTTAAAGTGATTTAGTGCACGTGTAAAACAATAGACAAGTATTCACTCAAAAGCAGTAAATCAGCCAAGGGTGCTTCCTAATCTATATGCAATGCGAACGTACCTTGTCGCCAGCACTCTTCAACAGAAATTAAGAAAATTTAAATAGACATGTGTCTATGATGCAAGAGTCTAAATTTTTTTAAATTAGTCAACTAATAGGTTACTGTTAATTAATTAGCAGTATGCAGGGTGATCACAGAGAATAATTATTAAAGCAGTAAACAGAACTTTGCAATTTGCAAAAACCTGTAAAAGATCAATTAGTAGTGATCTACTATAGCCGTGGAAACGCTGCAATTGTCGCGTTTGTGCGGCTATTTAGTAGGCTCTGTTGCTTTGCCTTCTAGGGCAGAGGCACAGAGTAACTATATGTCCTTAGCTGCAGCTAGTTTTTCCTATTATCAGATCCTGCAAAACAAAAACAAATAATTAGTTTTTAGAGAATATCGTGTCGTTCACTCCCCGACAACGGCGCCAAAATTTTGATTGAGACGGGAAATAATAAAGAAAGAGTTAAAGTTAGAAGATTCTTAGTCTTGTCTCAATGTAACCGTGTAGCAAGGGTTAGACGGGTCGATCCACAGGGAAGAATGCGATGGAAGCTTTTCGGAACAATTTTCTCTAAAATTAGCTTGAAAAAAAGAGATATTGATTGTGAGAATTAATTTAATCAAGCAAAAAAGAATTATAGTCTACTAATCATCTACCACAACCAAAGTATTAGTCTAAAAGAGTGAACATTATATTGAATGAAGAATTATCTACCCTAGGGTTTTGATTGAGAATCAAGCAAGATGAGTAAAAATATTGTAAACCCTAATTAGTGTGCATTAATAAAAATTAAACTATAGTTCATCCTAATTTCAAAGCATAGCATAAAAAAAGTCTACTTAAAATTATGCTATCAAAGTATTTATATATAAACTATGAATAATCATTTAAAAAAGTGCAACCCAAATTAGTTAAACTTAATTATTGATTTACCTTCAGAACACTAATTTAATCCTAGGTTCCTAACAAGCATAGATGTCAATCAGTTCATCTTTTAAACTAAACTTAGGTTGATCGAGAGATTAGCAAACTATAAGTTTAATTAGTTATTCATATTTTTATTTTTATTTTCAATTTTTATTTTGAATAAGAAAAGTTGCATCAAAATTAAAAGAACAAAAAGAAATAAGCTAAAGCAAAAAACTAAATTGAATTGCAAAGCAAGAAGAGAAAAAAGAATAAAGAACCTTATTTTATTGGATGTCACCAGCCAATTACAAAGTTCTTCTGCTTCTTCAACAATCTTCTTCTCCAAATAAAAAAAATGAAAAATACAAGAAAATTCAGAAAAAAGAGGATCTAAAGGAAACCCTAGACTTGAGCTTCTCTGATCTGCTCCTTTGTTGCTCTGTAGGAGTATTTATAGGAGATTTAAGACGTAGAATCCCAGTACAACTTTTTCACGAAAACGCGTTGCCAGCTCTATCCATACAGCCGCGGAAATGCGTCTATAGCCGCGTTTCCGTGGCAAAAGCATGGCCAATGGCCAGCGCTTTCTCGCGTGGCTTCCTCTGGTCCGTCCATCTGAGCGCCTCCTTCTTTATTCTGCATTCTGACCCTTGATCTTGAGAATTCGGGATAACTTGAGAAGCAAGTTATTAAAAATCCGAATTTGAAAAGGATTTGGTCCCTTTATCTTTATCTTCAAGCCTTTCTCCCCTTTATCTTTATCTTGTAGTGAAAGCAACCGGGTTCAAGTAGAAGTCCACCTCTGTTTTTAATTAGGATAAGGATCCATCCTATTCTATCCTTCTTCTCCTCTCCTTGATTTGAATAGCAATTAGGACTCTTACTTTATCCTTTCTCCTCCTCCCCTAGATTTTAAATTAATAATTTAAAATCCATGTTTAGATTAGCTTAGATAAGATAGAAGCTTCTAAATTACTAAAATAAATCATGCATGTGGGCTTGTGGGCTTTTTAGGATTTTGGGCTTCAATTGGGCTTCATTTATTTATTCTTTAATTACTCAAGGCCTGCACAACACTAAACAATAAAATGTTACGTAGCAGTGCTTTATAAAAGAATAAGTAGGGAATATGATGATAAATATGCACTTTTAACTACCTATCAGTGCTTGATGCGATCTTGACGCTCGAGCTCTTGAATCAATACGTGATAGCTTCGAAACTTGACTTCACGTCTATTGTAGAAGCTAAACACAAATAATGATCTTGACCTATATCTGAAATTTATTAAACACAAGATCATTAGTAACATAACTTCATAAGTTAATCATCATCAAAACTAAGGTGAAGGGCCTTTGGGCTAACAATTTACCTATTGCCTATAAATAGAAGTCATTTGAGAGAGTTTAACATAAAGAAAAATCAAGAGATTATTCTAAAAATTGTTTGAAAAATTTTGAAAATTTTTAGAATTTCAAGTTTCAAAGAGGTTTCATTCCAAATTAATTTCTACAAGTTTAAGCTCTCAAGTTCATTCTTTTCAACTGATTTTTCTCTCACACAATCTTCTTAAGCCTCAAATTCCACTTCAAATTATAGAAAGTTGTAAAGAGAAAGTTTGTATTCTTTGTGGTCACAAAGTGCTTGTATTCTTCATTGGCTTAGTGCTCACCTCTTGTGTAGAGGTTTGAAGATAAGAATTGAAACTTTGGGTCTTGTGTAGACTGTTGTATTGAGTCATTTATGAAAATTCTTGGTGGATAGTAAAAATCTTTCACGCGGTGAAGATGGGGACGTAGAGAAAGTTGCTCGAATCTCGAAACAAATCTTTTGTGTTTGTGATTGTCATTTCTCTTACTCTTGCTTACATTCTACTTATTTATTTCATCTTGCACTATATAGTCCATTCATTCTACTTGCTTTATATTGCTTACATTGTTTATAAGTATCAATTTTTCTCATCCACCAAGGCAATTGTGCACCTCAACTCTTGTTCAAGAGAAATTGAGAGGAGAAGTTCTAGAGCACTTAATTGGGATTTGGCTTGTAGGCTATCTAAAAATCACTAAGGACAAGTCATCAGACGCAAACTTCAGTTCAACTGAAGGTCGCATTTTAGCTAAAACGCGAACCTCGCGTCCAAAGGAAAACAGAAACTTCAGATGCGGGTCTGAGTAACTCCGCATCTCACGCGGGTCTGAGCAACTCTACGTTCCACTTCAGATGCGAGTCTGAGTAACTCCACGTCTCATGCAAGTTTGAACAACTTCATGTCCCATTTCCAATGCGGCTCTGAGTAGTTTCGCGTCTCACGCGGGTCTGAGCAACTCTGCGCTTCACTTCAAACGTGGGTCTGCGCAACTCCGTGTCTTACAACTCACGCAGGTCTGAGCAACTCCACATTCTGACTGAGATGTCCGCGCCTACAACAAACAACGCGAGATCTGTATCCACTTCGAGACACACATTTTTGTTATAACTGATCCCCATTACTAAGTCAATTAACTCCCCATGTAATGGGGGAGTTAATCCTTATTATAGAGGAATTTTAGGGGACAATTATACCCCTATGACTCTCTATAAATAACCTGAGAAGCTATGAAGAAAGGGAAGGACTTTTTGGAGAGAAAGCCAGAGAAGAGAAAAAGAAACTTTTGATTGCTGAGAATTCTCAACCTAAAAGCATCTTGCTTTCTTCTTGCTTTTTTAGAAGGAGAAATCAGTGGACTCTAAACACTTAGTGTGTTTAAAAAAGAGCTCCCTCCTAATTGATTTTTAAGAGCAATCCTAAAGAAAAGCTTGCCATTCAGCCGGTCAACTGAGAACAAGAATCACTCTCCATCATCACACGAAGAACCCAACTTTAAACAAAAGAGAGAACCAGTTATTTTTCTCTCTTTTGTAATTAGAATTATTCCGTTATAATTTTTCATCCACTCAAAGAAATTTTACTTACCGCTATTTTTTGACCAAATAAAAAATGGCGACTTCGCTGGGGCTTATGAGGACATGCCCGGGCTTGATCCCCAGATTGCTATGCATCGTCTCAATATCAACTTGGATGCCAAGCCAGTCAAACAACAACAATGACGGTTCTGTGTCGAGATCATGAAAGCAATCGATTCAGAAGTCAAGAAGTTCATAGACTGTTTCATCAGGGAAGAGTAACATCCCGATTGGGAGGCCAACATAGTTCCTATTAACAAGAAGAATGAAAGATCCGGATTTGCATCGACTACCTCGATGTAATTGCCGCTTGTCCAAAAGATGAATTTCCTCTCCCGATCACGGATGTTATGAATGACAATACATGCGATTTTGAGAGGATGTCTTTTATGGATGACTTCTCAGGATATAATCAAATAAAGATGTACCTTGATGATGAAAACACATCTTTGAGGATGCCTTTGGGAGTATACTTCTACACAGTAATACCCTTTAGCTTGAAGAACGCTGGTACAATCTATAAACGCGCCATGAATATGATCTTGCATGAGCATATACGTAAGACCGTAGAATGCTACGTCGACAAGATCGCTGTGAAAAGTCGTAACAAAGGTGATCATCTCGTAGACCTGAAGAGAGTGCTCGACATCATGCGGACTCACTAGTTGAAGATGAACCCAACCAAGTCCTTCCTGGAGGTAGCCAGTGGCAAATTTCTTAGATTTGTCGCTACATCTAAAGTAATTCACCTAGAGCTGGAGAAGGTCCGCACCATCCAAGAGATGCAACCTCTAAGAAATCTTAAGGAACTCAGAGGCTTATAGGGTCGATTGGCATATATTCAGAGATTTATATCGAAGCTTTGGGGGTGCTGCTAACCCTTCGCCAAACTAATGAAGAAGGGAGTCTCATTCGTTTGGGACAGTACTTGTCAATAAGCATTTGAAGAGATCAAGGAGTATCTCATACACCCTCCCATTCTTGTAGCTCCAGTATTAGGAAAACCTTTTCTGTTATATGTTCGAGCTATGGATCATTCCTTGAGAGCTTTACTAGCTCAAAACAATGATCAAAACTATGAACAGACAATCTACTACTTGAGTAGAACAATGATTGGGGAGGAGCATCATTACAACCCTATCGAGAAGGAATGCTTAGCATTAGTTTCGCCATCCAGAAGATGCGATACTACCTTATGGGGCAACACATTCATATCATCTCCAGAGTTAATCCCTTGCGATTGCTAATGGCAAGACCATCTTCGCTAACTTGTAGATTAGCGAGATGGGCCACACTGCTCTCATAATACGAGATACAATTCATGCCACAAAAGGCGATCAAAGGTCAAGCTGTGGCAGATTCTCTGGCCGATCATCCAGTTCCAGGAACTTCAAAACTTTATGATGATCTCCTAGATGAGATTTTAGAAGTTAACTTGATTAACGTCTCCTCAGAAGAACAAGTGTGGCAACTATTCTTCGACGGAGCGTCAAGGACAAGTCCTGAGGGAAATATCGTCGCAGGTGTTGGGGTAGTACTTATTCCCCCACATAATTACATGATCCCTCGTGCATTCTCATTATTTGAACCGTGTTCCAATAATATTTTAGAATACAATACTCTCTTGATTTGGATACAACTTACTGAAGAGATTGGAGTCAAAATCTTAAAGCATATGGTGACTCAAAGCTCATCGTCAACCAAGTTTGTGGGGAGTATGAAGTCTGACATAAAGACTTGGTGCCCTATCACAACGCGACCATTGACATGGCAGAGAAGTTTAAAAACTTCTACATTGACCATGTACCGCGTTAGTAAAATGCGCATGCAGATACACTAGCGTCCCTCGCTGCTTCATTGTCCCTTCTAGCTAGAGCCACGGAGAGAGTACTTGTCTATAGTTATGACTTGTACTATTGCAAATTCGCCCTTGAAGATAGTAAAACTCCAAGAGAAAACCTTCAAGTTAAAGAGGTACTTGAGACTTCAACAAGTCTCGAACCTAGAGATTGGCGATTCCATTACATTGACCTCATCTTATAAAACATATTGCCTGACGACCCTAAAGAAGCAACTGCCATAAGAAGGAAAGCTCCTTGGTTCTATTACAATGTGATCACGTGAACATTATATCGCTGGTGGTATGGTGGAATCTCACTCTGATGTCTTTCACACAAAGAGTAACAGGTGGCTCTCAAAGAAGCTTATGACGGTACATGTGGAGCTCATCAACCAGGACCTAAGCTCGGAGACCGGCTTCAAAGACTTGGCTACTATTGGCCGAAGATGATCCCTGACGCCATCGCCTATGCTAAGTCATGCCATATAAATCAGATCCACGGTGACTTCGTCCATCAAGCACCGAGACATCTTCATCCAATATCCTCTTCTTGGACATTTGAGATGTGGGAATGGATGTTATCAGACCCATCAGCCCTCCAACATCTAAAGGATATCGCTTCTTCTTGGCCAAAACTGATTATTTCTCGAAATGAGCAAAAGCCATTCCCCTGAAGGAAGTAAAGGAATCAAACGTGGTCAAGTTCATCAAGCATCACGTACTCTACCACTTCAGTGTACCCCAATGAATTGTCTACGATAATGGAGCCCAATTCATCCGCCAAGCATTTCAGAGGTTCTGTAATAAATTAAGAATTAAAAGTGTATCATCAAGGCATACTATCCAGCTGCCAACGGTCTTACAGAAGCCTTCAACAAGACTATTGAAAAGCTACTCAAGAAGTTTATCTCAAAAAGCTGACGTGACTAGGACGACAAATTAAGCGAATGCTTGTAGGCTTACCACATGATGGTGAGAACTCTGACAAAGGCC
Organism: Agave tequilana; assembly: GCA_038442645.1. Classification (NCBI taxonomy): domain Eukaryota; kingdom Viridiplantae; phylum Streptophyta; class Magnoliopsida; order Asparagales; family Asparagaceae; genus Agave; species Agave tequilana. Next base: position 88,458 of record JAVJIF010010501.1, on the reverse strand, counting down.
ACGCCATTTTTCTTGGTGTACAGATGTGAAGTCGTACTTCCACTGGAGATCCAAATCCCATCCCTCCGAGTTGCCTTGACAACCAGGATAACGGACGCAGAGAAGCATTGATTGCGCCTCCAAGAGTTGAAAGCCTTAGACGACAAACATCTGCAAATCCAACAACAAATTGAGCTCTATCAAGCCCGAATTTTCAGAGCTTTCAATAAAAAAGTCAGAGAATGGATTTTCAAGAAAGGCGATCTTGTCATAGCTGTCAGAAAACTCATGGTTATGACTCATAAGACGAAAGGAAAATTTCAACCCAAATTGTAATGACCATTTGTAGTAGAGTCAGTCTACTCAAATGAAGCATACTGCCTTATAACTCCGGACGGCGATACGCTCATGATGTCGATTAACGACAGATTCTTGAAGAGTATTATCCTTAGAGGGACTCTTCTTATGATCAGGTTAACATTATACCTCTGATCAAAGCTTCACCCTGATCAATCAGATGGATTATTGTTTGAGATCTAAGATGTTTGAAAGAACGCCAAAGAAGAGCTTCTTCCTTCAACGGATAACATCACGGTCGATCGACGTCAGGTCGATCGAACATTATTGACATCATGATGTTAATATTGAAAAAATAAAGTTAGAAACTTCAATTTTAGCCTTGTCACTCTTCTCATGGTTAGGTTAACATTACAACTATGATCGAAGCTTCACTCTGATCAATCATATGAATTTGGGTTTGTGATACAAGATGTTTTGAAGAGCACCAAAGAAGAGATTCTTCCTTCAACGGATCACATCATGGTCGATCAACGTCAGGCCGATCGAACATTGTTGACATCATGATGCATGATGTTAAGATTGAAGAAACAAATTTAGAAACTTTAGTTTTAACCTTGTCATTCTTCTCATGATCAGGTTAACATTACACCTCTGATTGAAGCTTTATCCTGATCAATCATATGGATTAGGGTTTGAGATCCAAGATGTTTAGGAGAGCGCCAAAGAAGAGCTTCCTTCCTCACCGGATCACATCACGGTCTATCGATGTCGAGCCGACTGAACAGTGGTGACATTATGATGCATGATGTAAACATTAAAGAAAAGACAAAGGCAAAATGTCAGTCTCTAGCCTTGTCACTCTTCTCTAGCATATAGACATGCACCTATCTTCAACTTAGATGAATAGGTCATATTTTGAAGTCGAACATGCCTAAGCAACAGTTTAGGCACTCTTCTTTATGATTATTCCTTTCGATCCAAAAGGATGGCTTATCCAACCTGATTCTTTTATATGTAATGGTGGCATACCTCCCTGCTCCTGTTCAATCGATCGAAGCTCGATCCAACGACAAAGGATCCAAATAATCAGATGGTGAATTTGAATGAGTTTATTCGATGACTTATCAAGCCAAACTCATTGAAGAAGGTTCATGATGCATTTTTGTAGAACCTTTCCATTATTTTTACATTCATATCAAGAGGTGGTAACCGATTGAATGGAGGATCAAATAAGTTTATCTGATGGCTTATCAAGCCAAACTCATTGAAGACGATTCGTGATGCATCTTTGTTGAACTTTTTCATTGTTTCCACATTCATATCAAAATATGACAACCAAATGAGGATCAAAGAGGACTCCACGAGGAGGCTAATCTCTAGACAAAACCCTTGCGAAATTCATGTCTACCTCTGTGGCGTCCAACTTATTTGCAGGAGGCACACTACACTACATCCAATGCCTCCGACGGTTAAAAGATAGAGAAAATAGTTGGCATTTAAGCCTAACGAAAAATCCTCGATAACTCATTATGTTGAGGGGAATAGCATAGCTAGCCCAACTCAAACGATGGCTAGTAAAGGCATACCAAATCCGTTAATAGCTGAGGTATTTCTAAAAATCCTGAGGGATCTGATCCCGCCTTCCCCTCCAAAATCTCTTACTAATTCCTATCCATGGAATGGTAAGACCACAAAAAAGGCTGTAATTATTTTCTCAGCGAGATAATCACAGAGTAAAACTGTCATGTTAATATTATACTTCTGATATACCCCACTGTTAATTAACATTATACCCCTAACAATGATGTCTTTCAATGTCCCCAACGGATAAAAATTTTAACTTGTCAATTTTCTTCAATAGAATGACGAGTCTACTAAGATTGCTCAAATCATAAAATTTTTCTGTCAAGCTAAATACTACACTTCTAACCAGGATTGCTCATATCGCAATCGAAATCACTGTAAGGTTAATATTATACCTCTAACAGTGATTTCCTTCAATTTTCCTAGCGAATCAAATTTCAACTTATCAATTCTCTTCAATAGAATGACGGGTTCACTAAACTGCTCAAATCGTAAAATCTCTCAGTCACGTTAAACACTACACCTTTGACCAAAATTACTCATATCGCAATATAAATCCCTGTTAAGTTAATACTATACCTATGACAGTGATTTTCTTGATTTTCCAACGGAGATGATATATTCGATACTAAGTTAAACATCATACCTCTAGCATCCATTTCATTGTTAAATTTATTGGCCCAAAGGTCATTAGCCCTAGTTTTGAAGATAACAAAACATATATAGTTACATTTTTAACAATCTTGTTTAGCACAGTTTCAGGTTAACTCTTTGTTGCATTTCAGCTCCATCACAAGACTCACATGTTTGGAAGTCAAGAAGATGTAGACCCAGAGCTTAAGCATATAGAAGAGCATAAGGATTAAGATTGCAAGAGAATACTATATCAAGATTTATATTTTTGCTTTTTGCATTTTAGATAGGATTTATAGTCGTTTGTTAAAATTAAGATGATATAGGTTGATAGCTCTTTTGGGATTGACACACACATCTTTCATATTCCTAAAGTATTTTAAAAAGAGTTCAAGACTATTCTCTTTGTCATTTTCAAGATCGAGTTTCGAAAAAACGAGTTTTGGAAAAACTAGTTTTCGATATAAAAAAGTGTTTTTACAAAATATAGTTCTAACTTTTTCTTGTGTTGATCCATGATCACATACTAATTATATCAAGTCCCTAGAACTCTATTTTGTGTTTAAAGATCAAAGTTTATTTTGTCAGAAAAAGATTGGTTTCAAAAAGATCTCCATAACAAGCTTTTGGCTCAAGGTAGGTCGGTTGACTGACCGGTTGACCATAGGCAGAGCAAAATTGCTCTGTCGGTCGACCGAGTGTTCGACAACATGCACTAAAGTGCATTGTGTGCACTTCGGTCGACCGCGCGGTTGACCGACTGCAAGAATCTGCTCTCGGTTGGGTCAGGTCGACTGCCCCGGTCGACCGACAGAGAGCTTTGTTCTTTGGTTGGGGAAAACAGTCAATCGACCTGTCGACCGCTATCCCCAACGGTCGAAAATCCGACCATTAGCGGTCGACCGACCGGTCAACCTACAAAAGGATTTCCTTCTGATTTTTCCCCCAATGGCTATATTTTTGTTTGTCTTTTTGTGGGTATTTTTCTAATGGCTCTTTTGAGTTTTCTCCTCATGTTTTCATCCCCTATAAATAGTGAGACTGTAGGAAAACCCTTTATGAAGTTTGCAAAAGTTTTTATTAGTTTACAAAAAGATTTAATTAAATTTTAGTCTTTCTCTTAAAAGATTTTCTTTTGAGATAAACTTCCACATTCTTGATTTTTAGCTTGAGCCTTCCCTCTACATATTTACAAGCTATTTTAACTACATAATCCCAAAGAGTTTCACCTCCTCATCTTGGTTATAGGATTGTGCTTGTGAGCCTTTTGTGATCCAGTGAAGATCACTGATTTTCTTCTATTGTGAGGTTGTAGAGGTTGCGGCCTCAAGTGAGTTAGTGAGCTCCGTTGTTGGTGTTACGACACCGCAAGAGAGAAATTATGAGTCCATTGAGTTCTAATGAGAACTTGTAATAGTTGATGATCTAGTGAGATCGGTCATAGTAAAAATCCTTCATAGTGTTGAAGGCGGGGACGTAGAGCAGTGGCTCGAACCTCGGAACATATCAACGTGTTTGCGATTGCTTACTCTTTCTCTCTTCACTCTACTCTCTCTTTACTTACTTACACACTTATATTGTATACTTATTTGGAAGTATTTCTTGTGTTGTGATTGGTAATTGCTAGGTTGCTAGCAAGTCAGTTTTAATTCCATATTATTTACAATTTAGTATAGCCATCACCTATTCACCCCCTCTAGGTGATTTACAATTGGTATCAGAGCCTAACCCTAGTTTTGGTTTAATCACCTTAGGGAGATCCTTTCAGTTGGCTATATTCATTTGTTGCATTTGCTATTTGTTTGTGCACTTATACTTGTTTTCATGGCATCACACGACTTCTTTAGCATTAAGTCCCCACCAAATTGATGGGTTGAACTTTCCCATTTGGAAAGTCAAGATGAACGTCTTTCTCAAGTCCCTAGGGGTTAGAGTAGCTAAGGCCATAACCAAGGATTCATTAAACCTCACGGTGATGAGGATACATGGTCCGAAGCAATCGCTAAGGAGTATAAGGCCAATGCTAATACCTAATATGCACTTACACAAGCACTAAATGATGATGGTCTTTCTCGTGTAATTAATTGCAAATTTTCTTATGAGGTTTGGAATGGTCTAACAATTACTCATGAGGGGACATCGCAAGTCAAGAGATCTAAAGTTGACTTGCTTCGTTCTCAATATGAGAATTTTTACATGCTTGAAAATATATGTATAGATGAGATGCTTACTCAGTTTACCAAGATTACTAATGGTTTATCTTCTTTAGATGACACCATTGACAATGACCAAAAGATTTGGAAGGTCATTAGAGCCCTCCCCAAAGCTTGGAAAGTCAAAGTGACAACCCTTAAGGAGCTCATTGATAGAGAGGAGATGGATTTCTCCGGCTTCATTGGAAATCTCAAAACCCATGAGATGGAAATCAAGGGGAGAGAAGAAAGGGAGACTCCAAAGAAGAAAGCGATAGCTTTCAAGGCTATTCCCTCATCCTTTATTGAGGAAGAATCGTCGGAAGATAGTAATGAGGACTTTGCCATGCTCATTAGAAAAGTAGGCAAGATGTTTTATAATAAGGGAATACAAAGCACCTTCCGAAGAGGAGGACATCAAGAAAGATTTGAAAGAAGGAGGAGATAGGTCCTTGCTTTCATTATAAGAAGACGGGCTATCTAATTACGGATTGCCCCTCACTTCAAGACACTACCTCCAAGAACGTGCATAAGAAGAAGAAGGCGATGGTAGCCACTTAGGATGATTTAGAAACAGATTCTGAAGAGGAGATTGATGCCGCACACGTTTGCTTCATGGCAAACGGAGAGGAGACTTCCATGGTAAATATCAAAACCTCTTTAGATGATGATGATTTAACTATGGATGAACTTGCACAATTTTTTAAAGAATTACAAAATAGATATGAAATTTCTCTTGCATAAAATAAAAAATTGAAAGAGAAAAATGACTATAAAGAATAATCTAGAAATTATTTTTAAAGAGAAAAATGACATATCTATTTTCTTTTGAGAAAACTAAAAGGGATTTGATAAATATTAACTTGTTTGTAAGGATAAAATCCCTAATATTTCTTTTAAAAAAAAATGAATTTTTGGATTCAAAAACATATTGATGTTTTGGATACCACTTTGAAAAAGGGTGCATTTTGTAGGTCACCTAGAGTGGGGGTGAATAGGTGACAAGCTAATCTAATGCACAACAATGCCGAAACTAATTATGCAAACTAAAAAAATTATTATGCAAACACACAAAGTATAACACAAGAGTGTAGCCGATATTCCTGATAAAGGGCTTTAGACTATCTCCTCAAGATTCCTCTAAATTGAGAGTTGAGATGCCACTATGACTCTCTTAGTTGAATACAAGTGTGAGTAAACAATCCCAAGCATATAAAGAGATAAACAGTATAAGCATGTAAGATATATAAACACAAGTGAGAGAGAGAGAGAGAGATGAGCAATCGTAAATACGGGAGAATTATTTCGAGGTTCGACCATACTTGCTCTACGTCCCTGCCTTCAACACTATGAAGGTTTTCCACTAAAATCGATCCTGCAAGATCACTCAGTGTCGCAACACCTACAACGAGCTCCCTCAAGAACTCTTAGACCTACAAGTCCCTCACTTGTTCCTGCAAGAACAACACACGCAAGCACACTAGCTTGCCGAAGCCACACCTCTTATAACTCCTCCAACCATAAGTTGGAACACTTGGTGATCACTTCACTTAATCACCACAAAACTCTCTTCACCGAGGCCACAACCTCTACAACTTCTTATAATACAAGAATGAAAACTTGTGATCACTTCTCTAGATCACAAATATGACTCTCACAACAAGAAACCTAAGAGGATTGATATAGCAATGGAAAGCTCAAGTTTGTATGAGAAAAATAAGATAGAGTTGTGGTGAAAAAACTCAATAAATATCTTTTGAAAACACTCTTAAAAACTCTCCTTTTGATATGAAAGTTTTAGCCCAAAAACATGTGGAGAAAAACTCTAGGAGAGAGAGGAAAAACTGGCTCTAAAACTTCTCCAAAATCTTACCAAAACAGGCCAAAAGATCCCTTATTTATAGGGGATCAAAACTACTCGTTATGGCTCAAAATGTGGCAGAATGGCCTGTCAGTCGACTGCCCGATTGACCGATGAGCGGTAAAATTTTTGACCGTTGGAGTCTGGCGGTCGACCGACCTCAGACCTAGACTGTACAATAGGTCAAATTTGCACAGTTTTGAGGCCTAAAATGTTAGAATTTAGAATACATATATAGGATGAATTTGTCAATATTGAAGTCTTCTTTCTAATTCAACTAAAGCAAATCAATATCATGTCAGAGTAGAAAGTTATCAACAAAATACTAAATGGTGTCAAACTAGAAACTGTAAACTGTTTTCAGAATAAAAACAAACTTCAACCCAAGATTTGACATCTTTAACATTTGAATCAAAAAATAATTATTGAATAAGAAATATAGAACTAAAAGTTATCTTTAAAATATAATTTAAATCATTTAATTACATATAAGAATAAAAAGTTATGATTAGAAATCTACAAGGGTGTCAAGCAAATCAGCAGAACGGTCGGCCGCCCGGTCGACCGAGAAAACCCGAGAGCTCTGTAAACTCAGTCGGTCGACCGGTCGGTCAGCTGATCTCTACTGCGATCGATCGGTCGGTCGATGGAGCTCAAGTCACATGGGCTTATGCACGCCTTGTGCACGTCGGTCGACCGGTCGGTCGACCGCAAGTAGCCCAAAAACAGTTTTAACAACTTTTTAAAATACATCTTAAATTCCATAAAATCTCTATAAAATCTACAAAAATAAGTTCATTAAAATAATTTTAAGTACAAATATGTGTGATAAAAAATCAACACATATTACAAACATGTGAACTATTTTTGAGGCATAGAATTTAAAGCTTAAAACAAAAACTGTATTTTTGAAAATCAAACTTTTTTGGTGTGTGTCTGTATAAGCTTGAGGAATCTACAACTAATCTATTCTTTATATTTATTTAAAAACCAAAATCTTTACACTTACAACCATGACTCAAGTCTTGAAAATTTTCTCTTCATCTTGACTTGGTCAAAAACTTTGATCCAAAGAGCTAGACTCCTCTTGAGTACTTGATGTGGTCTTTGAAGCGCGAGCTCTTGAATCAACATATTCTAACTTCAAAACTTGACTTCAAATCTTTCGTTGAAGCTAAACACCGACTAAGATCTTGATCAAATATCTGAAACTAAATAAGCACAAGATCATTATTACATAACTACATGAGTTAATCATCATCAAAAGTAGAGTGATGGGCTTTGGGCCAACACATTTGACATGAACAAATTTGCTTCTATGTTTTCAAAAGGAGAAACCCAAAGGAAACATACACTTCATTCATCTCACACACACTATAAAAAACATGCACAATATGCACATACACACTAACATAAGCATTCTTTCATGTATGGCAAAGTGTACACATGTGCACATTTCGGCCACAAAGGCCATTTAGCAAAATTTTATTATGCTAAGTTAAACTTGTTAAAAAAAATTTTGGGTTCGAGAAAGTACTAATCCTATAGGACCTAAAAAGATTTGGGTACAAAGAACACACCCAACTTGATTGATGTAGGTGTGTCGTTCTCCTCCAAGACATATGGGGAGATGGTGCCTTGATTGTGGATGCATCGAAGCTCAAAAGATCAATCATCATATTGCATCGCTATCAAGAAGCACCTATTTTGGAGATTGCCTATGGTTTGTTAACTTCTCTATTTAAAAATTTCATTTCTAACTAGATCTATATATGTATAGAAATAGTTAGTTTTTTTGTGTGTTAATATGCTTTAGTTATGAATACATAATTTTTGTTATTTTTACAGCTTGCTTAGATTCGAGCTAGTCCGTTAACCTTACTTTTGTTCTTTACCAGCCCATGAATTGTTTGCCCATGCTTATAGTATTTTCTTATGCTCACTTGGTTGATAGATATCTTTGCATGTATGTGTACGTAGATTAATTTATTTGCTCATATACATGTATGTTTGCTTTGTTTGTATATCTATCTTTTAGTTGGGTATCATATTTAAATCATATTTAAGTAATAAATCAAGATAGCAATTGCGCGCCTCAACACTTATCTAGAGGAATGGCGAGGAGAAATTCAGAACCCATTAAGGGTATTCGACTTCAATATCTTGTTTTTTAATTGCTTGACATATGATTTAAATTGTTGGAAAAAATATATTTTTTAATAAATAAAATATTTTTGTTTTGACATCATTTTTTTGTGTTTTTCATGCCTATAAGATTTTTGGTATTATTTCTCTATTTATGTATAAAGATATCCAATTTAAAATATTTTTCAAAAGCCCTTAATTCGTATTTTCTAAAACTGCTTTTTGGGTAGTTTCGGTCGACCGAACTGACCTGGTATAGGTCCGGTCGACTGGGCGGTTGACCGAGGAAACCTGAAACAATTTTTTTTTTTGACCTAAGCTGGTCGACCGACTGTAACCGAGAGGTTCTCGGTTAGACCTCGGTCGACCGTGAGTCAGGTCTGCTGATTTTTTACCCATTTTAAAAACCCTAAAATCCTAAATCTCTCTCATTTTCTGTCCTCCACCAACTCTTTCCTCTTCTCCTCCCTAATTTCCTTCATCCCATCTTCCCAAACCCCTTCCAAACTCAATTTAATCCATAAATTTGTTGGATCTCTCCTTAAAACTTCAGATTCGCTTGTTTTCAAGGAGAAATCTTAGTCTCTTCAAGGTATAATCCCTAAATCTTCCCAACTCTTCTTTATTTCATAATTTTTCCTTGAAATCTTTCTAAAATTTGTGCCTAAATCTTGTTTATCATCCTTCTAGCTTTACCATGTCTAAGAGGCTTAGATATGAGAAAGGTAAACAACCCAAATTCTCATCAAACCCTTTTGTTTCTCAGAATGTATCTCATAGATTTTCTGTCCTCCATAATAATATGTAATTTCTGGTAGAACTGTTGTGCTCGCTGATTTTGAGCACTTTAAATCTTGCAAATATTTTAAACACAAGCTCTCTAGAATATCATTGTTTCTACTCAAATCTGACCTTTCAAAATAATAATATCAGATCTAGGGTTCTGGGCAAGGACATTAACATTACTTTAGATTGATTTGCCCATCTGTTACATCTCTCCTGTAAGGGTGTAGATATCTATAATGTTGATATACATGATTTTGAATATCCTGAAGGTGAATCTTCTCTCACCGCATCCATCTTAATTCACGTTGATGATAACCTTACGTTAGTTAGGAACGAGAAGGTAAAGTATTACACGCTCACCGCCCAGGTCCTAACTAAGATAGTGTTATATAATCTCCTACCAAAATCAGGAGAATATAGTTATGCTCGGGGTTCTGCTCCCCTCTTGATCTATTGCCTTCTGAAAGGCACTAGAGCAAATACTCCTAAGCTCATCATCGATTTCATGACTTCTGAGCACCTTCTATCCCAAACCGGCACTTACCATTTGGGATACTCATTACCTGACTTCTCAAACAATTAAAATTTGATCTTTCTGTTGAACGTTCCATCGAACCATCTGTTGACATCAATAGTACTCTCCTCAAGAGGATACGTGCCAGGGAGCGTGCTCATGCTTCTCAGCCTCATCCTATCATTCCTATTGTGGCCCCTGAATCCTCTTCTGCCTCCTCAGCCTCTATTGACCCATATACAACTCTCTCTCTCTCTCTCAACTTCTTGAGCATGATATGAAGATATCAGTAAATTTTGAAAGGATTGAGCACAGAGTTCAGAACAACCTGCAATATATCTGTTCATCTATTCGCTATCCCCAGACGTGCATCGATGAGACCTACAGTAGGAACGCTTGGCCTGTTCCTCTTCTGAGAGGCCACGCACAGCCTTTTCCTGCATCGGGTCCTCCGTTTGACACCTGGGTACCTCCTCCAGCTTCTTTCGAGGCACCAGCTCCTCCTGAAGATCTAGACTTTCAGGAAGAGTGACCCCTTTTATGCTGATGACAAAAAGGGGAGAGATTTTGTGGAGTTATCTAGGAGTTTCTTATTTTCATGTCTTTAATTATGTACTTTTTTATGGGGACATATAGTATTTGGTGTTTGGACATGTGTTTTTATATTGTAGTACTTATTTTATGGTTTGGAACTTGTTTTGAGGTTAGCATGAGCCTTTGTATGAACAAATTACTTTTATGATATCACTATTTTCTTTGAAAAGATATGTATATCTTCATTGTTAATATTTGATACATATCTTCTATGTGTGGTATGCAGTGTGTTTGTGTTCGTAAGTATTCTTTGTAAACCAACCATGTACAACTTGTTTTGGAGGTTGAAGGCTAATGGTTGGTTAGAGGAAACCGTTTGTGCATACACCTTTGTAATTCCGTATTCTTGGTATGCATAGATGGATTGCACAGAGCTTAATTGATATATCTTATTCATATGCTTTTATTGATGCATCTTACTTATATGTCACATTTGATATATGCATGTGTTTAGGGGGAGCTTCGCTTGAAGTCTCTTCCCAAATTATTTTTGATAACTCCATTTATTTTGTCATCATCAAAAGGGGGAGATTGTTGGCCCAAAGGCTATTAGCCCTAGTTTTGATGATAACAAAACATATGTAGTTATATTTTTAACAATCTTGTTTAGCAAAGTTTCAAGTTAACTCTTTATTGCATTTCGGTTCCATCACAAGACTCACATGTTTAAAAGCTAAGAAGATGTAGATTCTAGAGCCTAAGCACATAGAAGAGCTCAAGGATAAAGATTGCAAGAGAAGACTATATCAAGATTTGTATTTTTGCTTTTTGCATTTTAGATAGGATTTATAGTCGTTTGTTAAAACAAAGATAATATGGTTGATAGCTCTTTTAGGATTAACACAACACATCTTTCATATTCCTAAAGTGTTTTAAAAAGAGTTCAAGACTATTCTCTTTGTCATTTTCAAGATCGAGTTTCCAAAAAATGAGTTTCGAAAAAACCAGTTTTTGATTTAGAAAAGTGTTTTTATAAAATATAGTTCTAACTTTGTCTTGTGCTGATCCATGATCACACACTGGTTCTATTAAGTCCCTAGAACTCTATTTTGTGTTTAAAGGTCAAATTTTATTTTGTCAGAAAAATATTGGTTTCAAAAAAATCTCCATAATAAGCTTTTGGCCCAAGGTCGGTCGACCGACCGGTCGCCCTAGGCAGAGTAGAATTGCTCTGTCGGTCGATCGAGCGACATGCACCATAGTGCATTGTGTGCACTTCGGTCGACCGTGCGGTTGACCGATTGCAAGAGCTTTGCTCTCGGTGGGTCTGGTCGACTGCCCTGGTCGACCAACAGATAACTTTGCTCTCTGGTTGGGAAAAACGGTCGACTGATCGGTGACCACTATCCCCAACGGTCAAAAATTCGACCGTTGGCGGTCGACCAGCCGGTCGACCTACAGAAGGATTTCCTTCTGATTTTTCTGAACAGCTATATTTTTATTTGTTTTTTTTGGGTCTTTTCCCAATGGCACTTTTAAGTTTTCTCCTTATGTTTTCATCCCATATAAATAATGGGACAATAGAAAAACCTTTATAAAGTTTGAACAAGTTTTTATTAGTTTAAAAAAAATTTTAATCAAGTTTTAGTCTTTTTCTTAAAAGATTTTCTTTTGAGCCAAAATTTCACATTCTTGATTTTAGCTTGAGCCTTCCCTCTACGTCTTTACAAGCTATTTCCATTACACAATCCCAAAGAGTTTCACCTCCTCATCTTGGTTATAGGATTATGCTTGTGAGCCTTTTGTGATCGAGTAAAGATCACCAATTCCTTCTATTGTGAAGTTGTTGAGGTTGCGACCTCAAGTGAGTTAGTGAGCTCCGTTGTTTGTGTTGTGGCAGTGCGAGAGAGGACTTGTGAGTCCATTGAGTTTTAGTGAGAACTTGTAACGGTTGACGATCTAGTGAGATTGGTCATAGTGAAAATCCTTTATAATGTTGAAGGCAGGGATGTAGAGCAGTGGCTTGAATCTCGGAACATATCATCGTGTTTGCGATTGCTTACTCTTTCTCTCTTCACTCTACTCTCTCTTTACTTACTTGCGCACTTATATTGTTTACTTATTTGCAAGTATTTCTTGCGTTGTGATTAGTATTTGTTAGGTTGCTAGCAAGTCAATTTTAATTCCGCATTATTTGCCATTTAGTATAGCCATCACCTATTCACCCCTTCTAGGTGATTTACAAAGTTAAATACTACACCTATGATAATGATCTTTCCTCGAGCTTCTTATTGAAATCGAGACGTCAAATACAACATCTCACTGTCAAGTTAACACTAAACCTATGATAGTGATTTTCTCAGTTTTCTCAAATGAAAATGAGATCTCCTTGATGCTAAGTTAATATCATACCTCTAGTACATATATTCTTGTAAGTTAATATCACACCTCTGACAATTTGATTTGCTTCCAACTGCAAATCTGAACCCGTCATGTTAACATTACACTATTGATGGAAAAAATCTCCATAAATTCCTAGTGGATCAAACTCCATTTGTTATTCTATCAATAGAATAACAAATCAATAAAAATTCGTTCAAATCATGAATTTAACTCCTGTCAAGTTAAACATCACACCTCTGATAGTAACCTTCTCAAATTCCCTAATGGAATTACCAAAGTTTGAGTTGCTATGTTAATCCTCACCTCTAGCAATCAAACTTAATCGCTTTCATTTGTCTATTTTTCAAACACAAAGAAAATAAAGACAAAATTAAGGCAAAATTATAACTTTATTATTATTCATAACCAAATTATTAAAGTGATGCAAATACTCTCTTATTCAATAAGATAGAGTGTTACAAAAGGAGTACAAGAAGTCACTTTTACTCAGTGAGAGATTGTATTTGCTTCTTGAGATATTGAATATCCCTCTGGCGTGTTTTTGTAACCTTAGCTAAAGCCTGGGCCCTCAGCTCCTCGTCGGATAAAAGCTTCTTCACAGCAAGTTGTGCCTGAAAAGATTCCAATCTCAAAGTATGGACATCGAGTTCCTGTTGTACCTGACATTTAGCAGCCTCGAGCTCTCCATCCTCTTCTCGTTTGCAACCTTCAGCTCGTTGTCGCGAATTAAGGCTTGTGTCTTAGCAATTGCAACTCGAGCACTAGCTATCACACCTTCCGCACCCTTGGTGACAATCTCGGGTTGCTGAAGGTCGTCTGTCAAAATTTGATAGCTGGCTTTAAAATCATCAAGACAACGAGCTTCTTCAGCTATTCGCTCCTCGATCTCCTATGCTCCTGTTCTCGTTTGGCGTAAAGATTCTCTGATATCTGTTGAGCATCAACAACCGGACTGACTTTCTTCAGCTTCCTAAGATCCCTCGAGTATGTACCTAGTTGCTCGACTAGCACTTGATACGCTCTCGCTTGATTAGAACCCCAGTTTACCGGATATTCTCGACTTGGTTCTCGAGGAGTGTGCGTGCGAACTCGAAGGAACTTTGCCCAAAAAGCACCAATTCAATGCAATACTTCATCGTGATGAAGAATTGCTTGACCATTTGGAGAGACAACTCTTCCAGGATGTCCATAGCCGGTGTCGGCACCGAAGAAGTACTTCCTGATCCAGTCTCTACAATTGCAATAGAGACGCTCTCAAAAGTCGACAGTGGAACGCTTGTCCCTCCCAAAAGCACAGAAGCAGGTTGAGTTAAAAGTTGCCTCATCTCTGAGGTCGCCACCGAAGCTTCAGGATTGGGGACTGTAATTGCTTCCTGTGTGGCAACCTTGAGTACAGGCACCACAATGAGGACCTTCTCTATCGAAGCCTCAACAGGAATGTCCTTTGCACCAATGTCCATGATAGACTCTTCTGCTTCAATCAGTGTAGCTTCACCTGCAGTCATTACGACAATGTCAGTGACAATGCTAAGAGTGAGAATATCAAATTCTGATGTCTTACCAGGTTGAGGAGACGTAGATGGCAAATCCTCTGGGAGCTCTCGTTGCTGAGAAGATTCATCAGCCACAGATGTTGCGCTTATAGAGGCTTGATTGACAAAAAGCATGCACAAAAATAAGTAAAGGAGTGATGGTCGATGTTATTGCTTTTACGATTCTTCCGTAATAGCAAATTGGCTATACGGGTCGTATCCACAAGGAGGGAGAGCGATGAAAACTTTGACGCGGCTTCTTTGTTCAAAGTAAAGAAAAAGTTCTTTGTTTCAAATAAAGAATTGAAAAGAAAACAAGTGTTGTTTCAAGAATTTCTTGGATTGGTTTGATGGTTGTAAAAGTGAGTTTTCTTAAGGGTAAAAATACATGGCTAACTTTCTACTAAGTACTCCCACTAATCTCTAATTTCTTGAAGATGTAGCCTCACAATGGATCATAGGCAAGCAGAACCTTTATGCATAAGAACTATTCACGTTGGAGATCAAATGAAAGTTCTTCTTTTAACTTGGCTTTACACAGCAAAACTTGAACGTTCTCTTATAAAGATCCAATTGAAGGCGAGAATAAGGGAAGAAACAAGTGCACTAATGGTACCGACAAAGATTAATAGGAATATCTCTAACTTAAGAAAACAAGTAAGGTTTACAATCTATAAATCATCAAAAATGGTTAAGTATGAAATATAAGAATGGTAATACTTGTAAGTAAGTTAGAGTTAGAACCCTCGTATTAATATGTCATAGCTCTTGTTTGCACAAGGCTTGTTTGATACTATTGACTCATTTGGGTTATCAATCAAGTTGTTAGAGATTAGTGGGTTAGTAGTTAGTTAGCCATGCAATGAAAAAGTTAGCTAGACATGAGTAAGAAAAACAAAAGAGAAGAAGTAAAGAAAAGAAGTTTTATACTAAGACAAGAAAGTAAAAGCAAGTAAAAATACCAAGTGATGGAAAGAAGAAAGAAAAGTATTACTTGTATAAGATTGTCACCTTCAAATACAACTTGTACACACTCTCTCTCTCTTTTACTTTAATGACTAAACTAAGCTAGAAGAAGAAGAAAATAAAAACAAACTATAACTCCTAAAAACAAACTAACATCAAAACCCTAAACTCTGGATATCTCCTTCTGAAGAACACCAAGGGGTTATTTATAGGCATCAGGAGAAAGGGGGCTAGGGGGACAATCCCTGGCCCGAAGTACTGGCTTAACGATGCCTGCTCTACGCTGTCACTTCATCCCCCTATCAGTTGTACCTCTTGAATTCTAGATTTGAGCACCCAGGTCTAACAGAATCACCCTCCAAGGTCAATGACTATCTTTGTAGGCTTTTAATCACCAATTAAATGGTTATTTTGGGTTTTCTTCTTCATTTCACACCATGGACCTAGGACACATAAGAAAACCATTATTAACAATATTTTATATAAAATAAATGTGAAGATGTGATATGAAATATGCAATATTAGAGACTAATCAAGGCCTCCTCGGTACTGATCTTGAGAACTTCTATGCCTTCTTGCTGAGTGAGTTCCTCAATTATTTTAGAAATGTTTGAGGAGGTTTTGACTTCAGTAGTAGTGGTGTCCCCTGTAAAATATTATCCAAGCAGATCTTAAAATATCATCTATATATCTGATAAGAGAACCCATGGGGGAAAGAAAGGATACCTTTAGTAGTGGCAGTCTCCCTTGACGACAGCTCTGTCTCTGGGGCTGCTACTTGCATTTCCTCTTCTGTCTTATGCGAGAATTTGCTGACATCGTGAAAAGCAGGCTCAGATCCAATATCATGGTCGTCTCCTTCAGGCAACAAAGATAATACTTCAACCAAGGGAGCCTCGGCAATTGGAGCTTTGCGACCAATTGGTCCAATAGTCAGACTGGATTCGGGGATCTTCAAGACTAGCATCATAATGCTTGGGGAGCTCAGTTATGTTTTGACTTCCTCGCTTGAGGCCATCAAGGACGTTGATGGAGCTTCTGACTGAGGCTTTTTCGCAATTCTATTCCTTCTGAAGCAGCAGGGCCTCTACCATGCCGACTCCGAATGAACGAAGGGGACACCTCCTCTTCTTCCTCAGACTCTATAGGGCTTAACCCTGATTGAGAAGCCCCTGCAATGGAACTTCAGCTTTAGAGTCTTTTTGTGCCTTCGTCGAACTTGAACCACTTACAGAGGAGGATAGATGGGCACGCTTCACTATGGCTTGGCGAGATTTTCTTACAGAACATTCCTCTGCAGTTTCAATAACGCGCCCTACCGTTTCATATGCACCAGCCTCTTTCACAGCCTCCAAATACTCGTTAATTTCCTTCTTACGAATGTTCTTGGATCCCTTACAAGCACTGTAGGTGGACTTGATGGCTTTAATGCATGAGGCATTCATTTCATAATCCGGCACCGTATTGGCAATAACATACCAAGTGCAAAAGTTGAGGCTGATATGTAAATTGGGGGATCGCTGAGGAAGACTGAACATTGCCCCTGTCCCTCTGGCCACGTGGAAGTACCATGCCCCTACCCCTTCGAATAGGTTCCCGCTGAAGTGAAAGCCAGTATTCAAATATCCCATGTAGCGCTGATCATACCCGAATTAGCGAGCAAATCGACTTGGTAGATTTTGGGTTTTCTTCTTCATTCCACACCATGGACCTAGGAACACATAAGAAAACTATTATTAGCAATATTTTATATAAAATAAATATGAAGATGTGGTATGAAATATGCAATATTAAAGACTAATCATACCCCCACACTTATCTTTTGCTCGTCCCGAGCAAAACAAAAATCAGGAGAATTATTACACTACTTTCGCAGGTGACGTGATTGCACTGAGCATGTGCAACAAGCCTTTAAACCTCTAGATTTTCCCTAGAGGAGGAGTGTTATCTCTTGAGGGTTTTCAGTGTGCATCCACAAAATCCAACAAATGAAGAAAAATGTTAGTTGTAAGCAAACCTCTTTCAAGAAAAAACTTTTAATTATCTAAGTAAAAATGACCAAATGATTATAAGAATTAGGTCTAACCCTCATAAGTCCTCCTATACTCTAGCCCTCATAAAAGAAAAAATCATGGTTTTCATTTGAATTTAAAAAGAATTTGGACTTCTAACTTATTCTATTATTTTGCTTTAATAGATATGCATTATGTGTAAGTGTGATATGTTTGGGATTTTTTCAACTCAACTTGAATGTCATAGAATTTTATTAATGTTTATCTAGATGTTTATTCTTAGTTTCTTTAGGCTTTTTACTTTACTCGTGTAACACATATTTAACCGATGACTCCCAAACCAGATGGTTTTAGGGCACTAGGTAGAAAAATACCTCTCAGGTTAAATATGCAAGTAGAGTAGGCTACGAAATCAAGATTTATTTATTTTCCTTTAGGCGTGAATAATCATGCTTCTTGAGGTACAATTATTCAGCTTAATGGGTATTTTTTTTTATGACATTCAAAGTTTTGTCTCTAAATCCCAAGCGTGTGTGTGTAGTTTATGCATATTCTACTAAAGCTAAATAAAAGATATGAGTTAATTTCCTTGTCCTTTCCAACTCTCAGTCAAACCAATATTTCTTTTTATTTAGGCAAAAATAAAGATTTCTTATTAAGGTTCCCTTAATTCTTACAACCTTTAGGTATTTTTATAAAGACTATAAAAATTCTTTTTGGTTCTAGAGTTTTTTTTTTGGAACAAGATTTTTTTTGTTTTGAAAAGAAGAACAAGAAAAGAAAAGAATGTTAGCACCCCCCATACCTATCTAATGCATTGTTCTCAATGATAGTCATGTAAATGTAAATGCAATAAATAGGGAAAAGAAAAGATATCACCGTCTTCGCTGACTCAGGTCGGTCGAGTGCGAACGCCTAAGCGTCTTCTCGATATGTTCCAGGCGGGTATTCTTTTCATCCAACTGACGCCTGAGTTTAATTTGCCCCTTGAAAATCTTTTTTATGCCCCTCTAGATGGAGGATATGAATGCAGTGGAATTTGATGGGGGCGGCTGCTGTCAGAACTCAGGGTCATCCTCTTCTTCCATCTGTTCCTCTGAGGAGCGCTCAGCTGGAACATCCTCGATCTGGACAGCAGGTGTCCAAATCGAATGCAAACAACTGCTGTAGGCACTAGGGATATGCTCGGTGGATACTAGTATTTGATCGTACTCAGCAAAGGCCTCATCTGGCAGAAAGTTTCTGCACAAACGAGTCACAAAGATGGGTAGAGAATACTTGGCTCCCCTCGTCTGTTGAAAGGTGGCCAACAATTGTAGCAAAAGGATGGTGTTAAGATAGATGGTATGTTGCCTTGTTATGAGGCTGTGGATAAGCTGCAATACAGGTCTATGAAAAGAGGTTGTGTGGTCTATACCCAGGATGTTACGTTGGATCCAACGGCCAACACAATGGATATTTCTAAATGTGGTGCACGCCCAGAGACCACGATCCTGCTCAGTGCATCGCGCACCCATCAAAGTCATATACTCAATTAAAGGGAGGGGCGTGATGTGCTGAGGAGGGGAAGGCACATGCAGGACCTCTTGAATAGTCTCAATGGTGACCAACAAGTCCCCACGGTCAAGGTGGACAATGAATTGATTAAGGTCTAGATTAATGGAATCAGTATCTATCTGTAAATAAAATTTCCTCACCAAGTCCGAGCAGTAAAAGGTATCACCATCAGAGTTGTCATACACCAACCCATACCACTGTCTCTCTTGAATCCTATCTAAGAAAATGGTCCCATAACCCTGAGCATCATTTAATATTCTAGAAAAATCTTTTTCAGAAAATATGGTATGAGCCATAATCTAAATCTGAAGTAAAAATAGAGAGATGGGTAAAGAATTTGCAAACCTCTCCCAGAAATCTTGGGGGGAAAACAGTCCACGGACTTGCCTGGAGGAAACCAGATAACCAAACCAGAATCGGGGAGGAGATCGGAGATGTGCTCGAAAAATCGGTCGGAGGGAACGCTGGCACCGCATCACTGGCCTCAGAGAAGCCGCTGAAACATGACAAAAAGGGGCTAGGTACGGCTTTTTGGTGGAGAGAGGGGAGGGGCTCGGGTGCAGATATGATGCCTGGGCTCCTCTCTTCAGATCTGAGAAGAAATTTGGGGTAAGGTTAGGGGAGAGGGAGAGGAGAGTATAAATAGGGGTAAAAAAGAGAGATTTTCAAATCTAGCCCTAGGTAAAGGGTTATTTACAAGTATATAAGGGGTGATTATATCATATAAATAATAATTATAAGAACCCCTAATCTTTATTTTATTTACACTTCTATTTTTATTATTATTATTATTTTATTTTTTTTATTTGTGGTGTGTGGATGGCTGTGGTTACGTGTAAGATGGAGCGAAAAGACTTATCAGAATTTCAGCCTGTGACTCAAGCTCAGCTGTCAAAAATGGCTTCAGTCTTTGCCCATTCACCTTGAATTCTTTATTACCCTTTGGATCAAAAATTACCACAACGCCTTGTGGAAAGACGGTGCGCACAATGAAGGGTTCAGACCAACGAGTTTTTAGCTTCTCCGCGAAAATGTGAAGCCTCGAGTTGTATAGCAGAATCTTTTTCTCAGGGGTAAAGTTTTTTCAGTTAATGATCTGGTCATGAAAATTTTCATCCTGCTCTTTGTGATTCGTGCATTCTCATAAGGCTCATTCCGTATTTCCTCCAACTCTGAGATCTGCAATCTTCTTAGCTCACTGGCTTTAGTCAGATCAAAATTAAGTTGCTTAACAGCCCACAGGGCTCAGTGTTCTAACTCGACAGGCAAATGACAAGCTTTTTTAAATACAGTTCTATATGGAGATATCCTCAGGACTGTCTTAAAAGCAGTTCGGTAAGCCATAACGTATCGTTTAGCTTGACCGACCATTCTTTTCAGTTTTGTCCTACTGTCTTTTCCAAAATGAGCTTGATTTGTCGATTGGTTACTTCAACTTGGCCATTTGTTTGGGGATGATATGGGGTGGATAACTTGTAAGTGATGAAGTATTTCTACATCAGAGCCTCAAAAATCCTATTGCAAAAATGTGACTCATTTTCACTAATTATAGCTTGGGTACCAAAACGGGAGAAGATGTTTTCTCGGGTGCCAAAACGGGAGAATATGTTTTCCTTAAGGAATTTGACAACCACTTTGTTGTCATTGGTCTTAGTAGGCATAACTTCTACCCATTTCGAGACGTAATCCACTACAATCAAGATGAACTGGTTACCTAAGGAATTTGGGAATGGTCCCAAGAAGTCAATGCCCCAAACATCATAAATTTCAACTTCGAGAATCGGGTTCAGGGGCATCATGTCTCATCTCGAAATCTTCCCAGGCTTTTGACAATTCTCACGTGACTTACAAAAATGGAATGAGACTTTGAACAAAGTGGGCCAATAAAACCCACTTTGTAAAACTTTCTCTGTGATTTTTCGGGGACCGAAGTGTCCTCCGCATGCGAGTTCATGGCAGAAACTGAGCACACTCCTTTGTTCTTCTTCTGGTATACATCATCGGATAATTTAGTCGGGACAATACTTAAAGATATACGGTTCTTCCAGAAGAAGTACCATACTTGAGCAAAGAAGCGATACTGGTCTTGCTTTGTCCATTCAGCGAGTAATTGTCCAGTGACCAGATAGTTGACTATGTCCGCATATGATTACACACATTTATTGCATTGTTCTTTATGACATTTACACATCTATCATGTAATAAATTTGCTAAATTTCTTGTCTTAAATATCTATTTTGCAGAAGATAATCATGGGGAGAAAGAGGATAAAATTAAATAAATATCAGTTAAATTCAGATTTAACTAGATCTATTTGGTTAGAGGAGGATGATCCCAAATTCAGTTGGTTAAATTTAGTTTTTGTTGAATCAAGTGGTTAAAATTAAAGATCAAATGAGGATAATGTCAAATACAGAGTCCAAATCCAAAGGAATAAATGGATAGAGAGAAGATCAACAAATGAGATGAAGCAATTTTGACTCGGATTCTGATTGAATACATTTTAGTATTTAAATTATAACTTTTGCTACCAAATCTCAAATCTGATGATTCAAAATGATCCAGAAAGAAGACTCAAAGGACTACAACTCATAAGTTGATTATTATTTCTAATTCTTTCATTTGATATGATATATTTAGCAATCAACACTCCAACAACTTGCAGATCAGAACTGAATATCCACATCAAATCAAGTTTGGAGATAAGGAGGATTAAAATTCAGAAATAGTCATCTCCCCCTATCTTTGTACTCCTCTACCCTCTGCATTTCTCTTATAAATACCTGCAATCTCAAAGGTAAAGAAAACGACCAAGTAGAAAGTAGAATTTAGGCTATACTGTAGTTTATAACTTAGGTTTTTAGTTTTCTTTTATGTAATTTTTATTTTCTTTATGTAACTGAGAGGAGAGCAGACTTTCATGGAGGATTGAGAACAAACTTGTACTAAGGGTGACACCGGTGTAAGTGATCTTTTCTTTCATTATTATTTGAACAAATCGAAGTTTTCTTTTCTATTCTTATTTTCATTTGCTTCACTCATCTGTGTTTGTAGATCCAAATGAATCCAATAGCCTCAAAGTTGCCTTGCCCTTGCAAGTGCCGTTGATGGCTTATGGTGATGGATATCTATTTCTATGGTAGTGTAGCTTTTCCCTTCATTTCATAGTATAAATCGGTAGTGGGGAAGATCCTATTTGTTATACTTCGCTCGCCTTCAAACAAAAGTACATCGTCGATACGGGTCAAAGGTAAGTAGGCGCCGAAGAGGTAAGTAAGTTTTTTAGGTTTTAGTTTTCTTTCTTTTAATTTTTTAGTTTAGATTACCAACACCATCAACACCCAACTCTGTCATCACTCTTTTCGATTTCTTTGTATATTCTATTTTCTATTTTCTCCACCTTCTCAATTTAGCACTTTCTTCTTAACTTGATTATAACTTATTTTCTTTTTCTTTTCAAGAACTAAAAGAAGAACTTTAACCATTCTTTTCGCATAAAAGAGAACTTACTAAAAAAGCTTCCATCGCTAGCCCCTCCTTGTGGATCACGACCCGCATAGCCACTTGCTATCACGATAGTGTTGAGTACTTGCACTCTTATTCTAAGTTCTAAAATTATGTATTCTTGTGTGCAAGTTAAAACCTCAATCAAATTTTGGCGCCGTTGCCGGGGAGGGACGGTAAGTTATTCTCTCTTTAGATTTTCATTTTTGGTTAACTTTCTTTTTTGTTCTTGGTGTATAGATTTAACAACAAGAATTTTTTACTGCAGTGGACATATATGTGGCCCTGGACTCTGCTCAAGAAAGCAGAGCCCAGAAGCCATCAGATTTGCTACATTCCAGTGGCAATCTGAGTGAACTACTAACCTGTATTTTTTGCAGATTGGCTGAATTGCAAAGCTAAAAATCTGTAGCTATTTTTCTTGTTTGTCTCACTGTACTTACTTTCTAAGCTCAACAGTAAAATGATGTTCGTTAAATGCTAAAAACGGTTTAGACTTGCATTTAGGCACATGTCTAATTCGTTTACATTTGCATTACTGTTGAAGAGTGAAGGAGCCAAGGTATGTGTGCATAGTATTTAGTATAAGGTTCATTCTTGTATGAAATATTGCTTGAGTGTTACTTTTTTCTATATACTTATACACTGCACTAAATTAATTTAAGGGCTTGTCTTATAAACAAGATAAGGTGGGTCATTATCCTCCGTTAGCCCAGAAACAATCTCCTCATTCACTAACCCAAGCCTAACTAAAACTGAGTAGATGTTGGCCCTAGGGACATCTCGGACTCACTTAGGAGATTATTCTAAGGGGGAAGGTGTTAGAATTTGACTTTTGCCAAATCAGTGTCTAAGGAAAGGGATTGAGGGGCGAAACCCGAAGGCTAGTGGTTTGGCTTAATTAGGTCCGTCGCTTTTGCGCGGATACCTCCTATCAATCTTGCCCTGACCTGACTGATTAGCTTGTGGTCAAAGTCTGCATTATACCTCCCGAGGACAGTCTAACCAGTTAGGAGTCGTCTAGGTCAAAGGTCTACCCTAACTTAGTTTAGAATTTTTTTCTTTCTTTTTATTTGTTTGCTTATTTATTTGTTTTTCTTTGTTTGTGTTTGACATTTCCTGTGTGATATGGCTTATAACAATAATTTTTTCAATTTTAATGGTAATCCATATTACACCCCGACCTCTTTTTCGGACATTACCAACCTGGCATATCATAACTTTAACCAACCTAGTGTATCAGATTGTTCTTATCTTAATCATTAAATGCCCCAGTCCCAATACTATGAACAAGAGTGGAATAATCATCACTACTCTTCACAGAGTCAATGAGAATACAACTCCCCCGAGTCATATTGTCAACTACCCTATCAACATCCAGCTTCATATACTCCTTCTCCCGAATAGCCATTAGAAGAATCAATTGACTGGGAGAAGAGGAGGGAAGCCTTAGATGAGCTTGAGCGACGAATTCAAATTTTAAAAGACTCAAAATCCCATCAAAATTTTCAAGTCACAGATCCTTACTCTATTTTTCAAGAAGAACATGCCAACTTAGAAAAGAGTATGAAAACTATGATTCAGTGCCAAAATGATCCACTCGATATGATAGAAGTAAGATTAGTAGATTGGAGAACATGCGTAGGAATAAGGAAACTCTCCCTATTCAATCTTTGATTATTCCCAATACTTCTAACCATATTAATGAAAACCAAGTATCATGGTATCTTGAAGACTTTGACAAAGATTCAGTTTCACCACAAAGCCTTGAACTTGACCAATATCAACCCATTGACGAATTGACAAGTTTTCATTTTAATGAGATTGAACTTGATCATGAATGTGAACCCAATCCCTAACTTTGTGATTCAGTTTCCATTTTCGAATCTATGTTGACTGCAGTATTCTTACCTAATTTGGACCAATTTCTTAGCCAACATTTATTCTCGTACCTATAGATTTAGAAATTGAATTACTAATTTTGGATAGTCACATTCCACTGATTGGAAAAGAATGTGAATATTAATTCTTGGACTTGGTCTCAACGCTTGAACCAAAACTAACTCTCGAACCCAAAGTTGATTTTTTCGAGTTAGTATTGGTTCCTGAACCTATCATTCTTGAGTCCAAGTCAACTATTCCACCACATCACATTCTTTTGTTGGATATAGGTATAGACTATGATGACTCCATGATGATTTTCCAGGACTGATCATGTAAAGGGAGTAAGTTTCACGATAGGATCTTTCATGATTCTATTCATATTGGGGACTGTAAATATGTAAATAGAAAAGAGGTCAATAAAGGTGGATTCCGTGAACTACCATATTATCTTGATTAGGTAGCAACGCTTGACCCAATCAGACCACCACCGGAACCACCACCTTAAGGTAATATTTTCCTTCCCTTTCTTCTTTCTCATGCATCTATGCATTAATTCATACATTGAGGACAATACATGAGATAGGTGTGGAGGAGGGTTTTAACATAACTTAGGTTTTCTTTTTTTTTAAAATAAAATAAATTTTTTTAACATTTTCTTTACTTTAAAAAAAAACTTTTTGAAAATAGAAACAATATTTTGACATATTTTTTGTAAGAAATTAAGTCTATTTTAAGGAATAGGAGAATCATAATTAGGATTTCTTATACTTGATCAAAATAAGATTATTTGTTTGATTTTTAGGATTAGGAAGATAATTTATCAAAGTAATTTAGTCTTGATCTTTGCCTTAATGAAATATACGCACTTTATACACTTACACACTTAGGGTTCAAAAACAAAAATTCTTATGCCTTATAAAAAAATTATATATGTATATTTATGTAAAATAAATAAATCTAATTATTAATTAGCTAGGTTCTTTGGCCTAAGCAAGCCTTGGAATTTATGCAAAAGGTGATTAGATAAGTTTGAAAAAAAAAGAAATATATATATATATATAAATCCTCTGATTAAGATGGGTATTTGTGCCTCATAAAGCATAAGTATTCACGCCTAAAGGCGGTTCATGTAATAAAATCCTTAGTTTTGTGACCTTATATGCTCGAGTCCTTAAATCTTGGGGTGTTTTCTCACCCGGTGCCCTAAGACCATTTGGTTTGGGAGTCACCGATAAAAGGCTCGTTACATTGACAGATTAGAAAGCTTAATAAAACTAAGGAATAATACCATCAAAAATAAAATAAAAATATATATATATATAAATAAATAAATAAGGCATAAGAGTTAGAGTTAAAGAACCCTTAATCAAAATTTCACGGTCACGAAGGTGCATATGACTTAGGGTAACGTAATAGACTAGATGAGAAGTACAATTTGACTCCTCACTTTAATTGATAATAAATTTTTGAATAGAGACTAAGTTTAGGAATGAAAATTTTGGTTTTCCTATAACTTATAGATTATTTAAATCTTACAATAATATTTTTCTTTCAAAATGTGTTTTCAAAATACTAACATTTTTCACTTTCTTTATGGATTTTGTGGGTGCAATCCACTGAAAACCCTCACGAGACAAAATTCGTCCTCTAAGGGAAACCTAGAGGTTTAACGGCTTGTAACACATGCTCAGTGCAATCGCATGACACGCGAAAGTGGTCTAATAATCTTTGGTTTAGTTTTATTATTTTGCTCGAGGACGAGCAAAAGATAGGTGTGGGGGTGTGATTGCACACATTTATTGCATTGTTCTTCATTACATTTTCACATTTATCATGTAATAAATCTGCTAAATTTCTTATCTTAAATATCTATTTTGCAGAAGATAATCATGGGGAGAAAGAGGATAAAATCAAATAAATATCAGTTAAATTCATATTTAACTAGATCTATTTGGTTAGAGGAGGATGATCCTAAATTCAGTTGGTTAAATTTAGTTTTTGTTCAATCAAGTGGTTAAAGTTAAAAATCAAATGAGGATAACGTCAAATACAGAGTCCAAATCCAAAGGAATAAATGGATAGAGAGAAGATCAACAAACGAGATGAAGCAATTTTGACTCGGATTCTGACTTAATACATTTTAATATTTGAATTATAATTTTTCTACTGAATCACAAATCTGATGATTCAAAATGATCCAGAAAGAAGACTCAAAGGGTTACAACTCGTAAGTTGATCACTATTTCTAATTCTGTGATTTGATATGTTATATTCAGCAATCAACACGCCAACAACTTGTAGATTAGAACTGAATATCCACATCAAATCAAGTTTGGAGATAAGGAGGATTCAAATTTAGAAATAGTCATCTCTCCCTATCTTTGTACTCCTCTACCCTCTGCATTTCTCCTATAAATATCTGCAATCTCAAAGGCAAAGAGAACGACCAAGCAGAGAGTAGAATTTAGGCTATACTATAGTTTGTAACTTAGGTTTTTAGTTTTCTTTTATGTAATTTTATTTTCTTTATGTAACTGAGAGGAGAAGAGACTTTCATAGAGCATTGAGAACAAACTTGTACTAAGGGTGACACCGGTGTAAGTGATCTTTTCTTTCATTATTATTTGAATCAAATTGAAGTTTTCTTTTCTATTCTTGTTTTCGTTTGCTTCACTCTTCTGTGTTTGTGGATCCAAATGAATCCAATAGCCTCAAAGTTTCCTTGCCCTTGCAAGTGCTATTGATGGCTTATGGTGATGGATATCCATTTCTTAAGTAGTGTAGCTTTCCCCTTCATTTCATAGTGTAAATCGGGAGTGGGGGAGATCCTATTTGTCATACTTTGCTCGCCTTCAAACAAAGGTACATCGTCGATACGCGTCAAAGGTAAGCAGGCGCCGAAGAGGTAAGTAAGTTTTTTAGGTTTTAGTTTTCTTTTTTTTAATTTTTTAGTTTAGATTACCAACACAATCAACACCCAACTCTTTTATCACTCTTTTCGATTTCTTTGTATATATCTATTTTCTATTTTCTCCACCTTCTCAATCTACCACTTTCTTCTTAACTTGATTATAACTTATTTTTCTTTTTCTTTTCAAGAACTAAAAGAAGAACTTTAACCATTCTTTGTCGCATAAAAGAGAACTTACTAAAAAAGCTTCCATCGCTAGCCCCTCCTTGTGGATCACGACCCACATAGCCACTTGCTATCGCGATAGTATTGAGTACTTGCACTCTTTATTCTAAGTTCTGAAATTCTGTATTCTTGTGTGCAGGTTAAAACCTCAATCAGCATACCGTGGTTCCTTGAAAATGGCAAGGATGTGCTCATCTGGGAAGTCCTTATTGATTAGAGCTTGTACTATAGGTGCATTAGGAATTCTTGACAGATGATCAACCACCACATTTTCTACACCTCTCTTATCACAGATTTTTAGGTAGAATTCTTAAAGTAGAAGGTTCCACCGAATCAGTCGGGCTTTAGCTTCCTTCTTGGTCATGAGGTGCTTCAATGCTGAGTGATCTGTGAAAATCACAGTCTTAGATCCTAGTAAGCAGGGCTGGAACTTTTCTAACGTGAAGACAATGGCCAAGAATTCTTTCTCGATCGTTGCATAGTTCTGTTGAGCGTCATTCAGGGTCCTACTCGAGTAGTAAATCACGTGCTGCCTATTGTCGATGCGCTGTCCTAGAATAGCGCCGATAGCAAAATCAGAGGCATCAAACATGATTTCTATTGGTTAAGTCCAATCCGTAGCAGAAATGATAGGCACAGATACAAGATCTTGCTTAAACTTCTCCCATGATTTGAAACATCCATCGCTAAAATCAAAGGGCACGTCCTTTACGAGCAGGTTGGTTAAGGGTCTAGCGATTTTGTAAAAATCCTTAAACCCAATATGCCCGAAATAGAATCTGATATCCTTGATGCATTTGGGTGGTGGAAGCTTAACGATAACTTCTATTTTTTCCTTGTCAACTTCGATTCCTCTTTTAGAAATCTCATGGCCTAAGACAATCCCCTGTCTCATCATGAGTGACATATTTCCCAGTTCAGAGTTAGATTCTTTTTCTTGCATCTTTGAAGAACTAACTCTAGATGATGAAGACACTGATCAAATAAATCTCCGTAGATGGTCATCGATAAAAATCTCTAGAAAATGTTCCACCATATTGGAGAAAAGACTGAGCATGCACCATTGGAATGTCGCGGGAGCGTTGCACAAGCCAAAGGGCATGCGTTGGTAGGCAAAGGTTCCGAATGGGCAAGTGAACATAGTCTTTTCCAGGTCTTCTACAATAATGGAGATCTGATTGTATCCCGAGTATCCATCCAAGAAGCAATAGTACTCATATGCAGCTAAGCGTTCAAGCATTTGGTCGATGAAGGGTAGCGGGAAGTTGTCTTTACGAGTGGCTGCATTCAATTTTCTATAGTCAATACAAACACGAACCTTGGTAGGCAGTCTTGTTTGTACCAACTCTTTGTGCTTGTTCTCTACCACTATAAAACCAGCTTTCTTGGGGACAACATGAACTGGGCTAACCCATTGGCTTTCAGATATGGGATCCCATTGTCTAATAATTTCAAAATTTCTGTTTTCACAACATCTTGCATGAGTGGATTAAGCCTACGCTGTGGGTCCCTCTTGGGAATCGCTTCATCATTTAAATGAATCCTGTGTTGTACTATCGCTGGACTTATCCCCTTGATGTCTTTCATAGTCCATCCAATGGCTTCCTTATGTCTCTTTAAAATAGACATCAGTTGTCCTCTTGTTGTCCAGTCAGATGGGATGCTATGATGACTGGCAGGGTTTCTCTTCCGTCTAAGTAGGCTTACTTGAGGTGTTCAGGCAAAGCTTTTAACTCTAGGGAAGGAGTTGATTCATTGAAAGGGAGATTTGGAATTTCGGTCCTGGGATGAGGTACACTTGGGCTTGATGCCCAGTTCACTGCTGAATCAATGATCTGGTCCAGATTGAAATCCTCAGACTCCAAATCAAACTTGCTCTCTGTTACCATCTCCATGCTATCTGTTTCCATTTCTATGCTCTCTTCATGCTTATTGGTCAAATTTTCAACGGAATTGATCTCAAAAGTCTGATCATTTATATCCCTGGGTTGTCTTCCAAGATTGAAAACATTGACTTCCTTTGTCATATCTCCAAAGGTCAATCGCATGGACCCATTCCTACAGTTGATTATGGCATTACCTGTAGCAAGGAATGGGTGCCCTAAGATGACTGAAATTTGGGACCGTGGATTTGACACAGGTTGGGTCTCAAGCACAATGAAGTCAACGGGGTAGATGAAATCCTCGACCCGGATAAGGACATTTGTGATTTCCCCCTTGGGGATTTTCACAGATCGATCGACTAATTGAATCGTGACTCGAGTTGGACTCAGCTCGCCCAACCCAAGTTGCTAGTATACTTGAGAGGTAGCAAGTTGATACTTGCTCCCAGGTCAAGAAGTGCTCGGTTAATTTTCATTTGTCCTATGGTGTAAGAAATTATGGGACATCCAGGATCCTTGTATTTCACCAGAATAGAACCAGACAGAATTTTGCTTATGTTGGTTGCCAAGAACACTTTCTTTGGCACATTCATTTTTTTCTTCTTTGTACACATATCCTTAAGGAATTTAGCATATGTCGGGACTTGTTGATAGCGTCAAGAAGAGGCACGTTCAATTTGACCTGATTAAACATCTCAAGTATCTTTCCTATGTTTATGTTTTTATTGTTGTTCCTAAGCCTATTAGGAAAGGCTGCTACAGGTTTGTCAACTTGATAAGCTGTTGTGTCCTTGTCAGATGTTGCGGAGCAGATTGAAAGGAGCTAATAGATATGGAGGCAGGAGTAGGATCAATGTGGATAGGATTTTTCTGCTGGTAGACCTGGTTGTCCACCTTCTTTCCTGATCTGAGTGTGTGAACAACATTGCCCTGCTGAACTGCATAAGCTTGATTGGAATTCTTAGGGTTGACTAGCGGCCGGCTAGGTAAAGTACCCTTAGATATTTCACTTAGAGAGTTTGCTAATTGACTCATCTGCATTTTCAATCTAGTTATGGCCTGTGAATTGTTGTTCAATGTCTGTCCTTGATTTTGCATGAAGGCGGCCTGGGACTTCATGAATGCCTCCATGTTCTCCTTCAATTTACTGAAAATTTTCTCCATTAGTGAATTTTGGAAGGAGGAAGATGGAGCCTGACTGGAAAAATTTGCTTGATGATTGGGATGGTGAAGATTGTTGGAGAAATTGGGCCTGGGAGAATTGTTCGGGGCTAAAGAGAAATTTGGGTGATTTCTCTAACTGGGATTGTAAGTCTGCGAGTAAGGATTGTGTTGCGGCCTTGAATAGGCCGCATTCATGTGTTTCAGCGGTACTTAATGAGTCTAAAAAATAGGATACTCTTCAAAAATATGGTTTGGTGCTTGACAATACGAACAACCCGGATTGTGAATTGGTGGTGGGTTGATTTGATTGACGTTGGCTGGCTTTTTTTTCTAGAGCCTCTATTCTTCTCATCAGAGTTGCAATCTTAGCTTCGACAGCTATGGATAATTCTAAGTATAGGAGCCCTCCTTTAGAAGCTATAGACTGTGAATTCCTTGGCTTCTCAGATGTTGGCTGCCATAGTAGGGTTTTCTCAGCTAGATCTTCAAATAAATTCCAACCCTGATTTTCATCTTTTTGCAAGAACCCCCCCTGACACATGATTTCTAATAAGGTTTTTGTTTGATAATTCAAACTATCATAGAGAATCTGGCACTGACGCCATTTCTCTACACCGTGATGAGGGCACTAGGCTAAGAGATCTTTGAATCGCTCAAAGTATCTCTAGAATGATTCGCTCCGTTCTTACCTGAACTGCATGATATTCTTTCTGATGAGGGCAGTCTTGTGGATTGGGTAAAATTTCTTCAAGAAGGCCTTGAAGAAATCATCCCACGTTGTGACTGAGTCCACAGCCAAGCTATACAACCATTTCTTAGCTAGGTCCTTTAGGGAGAAGGGAATGAAACGTAACCTAACGGCATCGTCTCCTAGCTGGGGAATGCATATCATGAGGCATACTTCTTCAAACTCTCTAACAAAGAAGTATGCATCCTCTGATTCTAAACCGTGAAATTTCGGAAGAGTGTTGATGAATTGGGATTTCAACTCAAAGTTATTACCATTCGCCTCAGGAAGTTTTATACAAGATGGCAGTGAAGTTCTAATTGGGTAAAACCTGTCCTGTAGTGATGCCATCACTGGTTCTGAATGCAGGGGCATAGAAGTGTTTTTAGTTAACCTGGAAGTTACAGGATCTCTCACCCACTCTTGCATGCAGCACACCACAAATAACGTAGAAACAATAAAACAATCAAAAAGAACAAAAAACAAACAAAAGAAAGAGAAACAACCATCAAGCCTTAGTTTAAGGTACCTGAAACCAGACGACTCCTAACTGGTCGATTCTCCAGGGGAGGTTGTTACAGGAATTAGACCACAAGCTAATCGGCCAGGAAAGGGCAAAACTCGGTCGGAGGTATCCGGGCATAAGCCTCTGGCCTTAATTACGCCAAACCATGGAGCTTTCGAGGCTTAACCTCTTAATCCTCTTTCCTTAGACACCGATTTTGCAGGAGTATAGTTCTTGCAATTTTCACCCTCAGTTAATCTCTTAGTAAGTCTGAGATGTCCCTAGGGCCAACGTCTATCAACTTTTAGTTAGGCTTGGGGTTGTGAGTGCACTTGGAGATAGTTTTTGGGCTAAGGAAGGGTGATGAAATCCCCACCTTATCTTGTTTATTTGGATTTTGCCCTTAATGTCAATTGTGCAAGTGTACAATGTATTCACAATAAGATAACACTCAAACTGATAAATCACTCCAAAATGTTGGTTTTATTATATATGAAATGCACACGTACCTTTCTCCAGCACTCTTCAATAAAAATTGAAATGAATTGAAATAGACATGTGCCCTAAATGCAAGAGTCTAATCCAATTTTCAATTTAGCAACAAATGGATTTCTGTTGAATTATTACAAGTGTAAAGATGAAGCATACAAGTGAATTAAAAATTTTAGAAAGCAATTTTTGTGCGATTTTCGGCAACCCTGCAGAAGAGCTTTTGTCAGTACTTCAATCGGAAAAATTCGCTTTTCATGATTTTTCTGAGGGCAAATAAATTCTTCATGCAATGTCTTCGGCCACTAATCTTGCTTCCCGTTATAGTTAGCTCCTTGGTAACTTCTCCTACACACATAAATAAATAAGAATATTTAGTATTTGAGCAATAAAGTCGTTCCCTCCCAAGCAACGACGCCAAAATTTGATC
This sequence comes from Agave tequilana, assembly GCA_038442645.1. Lineage (NCBI taxonomy): Eukaryota > Viridiplantae > Streptophyta > Magnoliopsida > Asparagales > Asparagaceae > Agave > Agave tequilana. Next base: position 55,738 of record JAVJIF010010501.1, on the reverse strand, counting down.
GACAAAGAGCATGCACAAAACTAAGCAAAAGAGTGATGGTCGATGTTACTGCTTTTGTGATTCTTTCATAATAACAAAGTGGCTATACGGGTCATATTCACAAGGAGGGAGACTGATGAAAGATTTGGTGTGACTTCTTTGTTCAAAGTAAAGAAAAAGTTCTTTGTTTCAAATAAAGAATTGAAAAGAAAACAAGTGTTGTTTCAAGAATTTCTTGGATTCGTTTGAGGGTTGTAAAAGTGAGTTTTCTTAAGGGTAAAAATGCATGGCTAACTTTCTACTAAGTGTTTCCACTAATCTCTAATTTCTTGAAGATATAGCCTCACAATGGATCATAGGCAAGCATAACCTTTATGCATAAGAACTATTCACATTAAAGATCGAATGAAAGTTCTTCCTTTAACTTAGTTTTACACAGCAAAACTTGAACATTCCCTTATCAAGATCCAATTGAAGATGAGATAAGGGAAAAAATAAGTGCACTAATGGTATCGGTAAAGATTAATAGGAATATCTCTAACTTACGAAAACAAGTAAGTTTTACAATCTATAAATCATCAAGAACGGTTAAGCATGAAATATAAGAATGGTAATTGATTGAGATTTTCCTGCACACAAAATATAATCTATCAGATTTAAGAATTAGAGATGTGCAAGGTGCTCAATACTATCCGCTGTAGCAATGGCTATGCGGGTCGTGATCCTCAGGGAGGGACTAGCGATGGAAGCTTGTTTAGCAAGTTATCTCTTTTTTATTTATTTTGTTATTTACAATGGTATTTACAATGAGTTGGAAGAAAAGAATGAGTTGGAAAGATGTGGAGTTGGTGGTCTAAACTAAAATTACAAAGAAAGAAAGAAAAACTAAAAACACATACCTACCTCTTCTGCCTTGCTTACCTTTGATCCGTTTGCAATGACTTACCTTTTCTCTGAAGGCATTCAAGCATGGGATATAGGATCTGTTCATCACCATAGGCCATCAAGGGCTCTTCTTTGGCTAAGCAGTCTCAAAGCGATCAGTTCTCATGGTTTGCAAGACATCAGAGAAAAACAATAAAAGAAAACAAGAACAGAAGAATAAAACTAGAATAAAAGAATAAAAACTAACCTTGAGTAGATTTTATTAACAATGGAAGAAAAGTATAACTTACACCGATGTCACCTCAGTACAAGCATGAACTCCTTCCTCCATGAAAGCATCCTCCACTCTCAGTTACATAAAAAAAATAAAAATTACAAAAAGAAAAATAAAAACCTAAACTACAACTAGCCTAAAAACCCTAGATTTTGCTCTGTAGTTCGCTGTCCTTCTTTCTCGGTTGCTCTGCAGGGGTATTTATAGGTGCAGAAGGAGGTAGAGTCCCGTTACGATTCCTCCACGAAAGCAGTTGCCCGGAATCATCTATAATGTCGCGGAAACGCGGCTTAGGCCGCGTTTCCGCAGCTAAGTCATGGCTGATGGCCACGCGCTTTCGCGCGTGGCCTCCTCTGGTCCGTCCATCTGGCTTTATCCGTTTAGAAGTTGTATCTCGACTCTTTATTTGGATTTTCGGGATAACTTGAGAAGCAAGTTACCCTAAATCCAAATCTTTTATCAACGAATTTGTGATCTTGAACTCTCCTTCTTTGGCTTTTATCCTCATCCTGCAAGTATTTAGGGTTGAATAGAAGTCTATCCTTCCCTCTTCTTTTAGTATTTGCAACTATTGCCCTTAGTAATTGCAATTTTGATATTTGATAATCGCAACTTTTGCAACGGGCTTTAAACATGGGCTTTTGGGCTTCTTTTAAGGCTTTATTCTTTTATTTTTATTTCTCAAGGCCTGCACACAATAAATAATAAAATATTAGTAAATGTGCAGAATTATAGGAATAAATATGAAAATGTGATAGTAAATGTATTGAAAAATATGCACTTTTTACTACCTATCACACCCCCACACTTATCTTTTTGCTCGTCCTCGAGTAAAAATTAAAAAGAAAAGAAAAATTAATCTATCCTAACTCACTTTCGTAGGAATCACGGTTGCACTTAGCATGTGCAACAAGCCGTTAAACCTCTAGGTTACCCTAGAGGACGAGTGTTGTCTCGTGAGGGTTTTCAGCGGATTACACCCACAAAATCCATAAAAAGGAAAATATTTGAAATACTTTTGAAAAGACTAAGTAATCTATAAGTTTTTAGGATCCTCATTTTATTCATTCTTAAACTTAGTCTTTATATAGTAAATTGTTATCCATTTTAGGTAAGGGTCAAAATTGAACTTTTGTATAGTCTTTTTCGTTACCCTAAGTCTTATGCATCCTTGTGAATTTTTACTAGGAATTCCTTAACTTGGACTCTCATGCCTCTTTATTATTATTTTCTCTTCTTTTTTTTTAATATGTATAACTCATCTAATTTTCTTTCGTGTAAGTATCAAGGCTTCATGAGGCCCTCATACCTAACTAATTGACTATTAGATGTGTTAGTACATATATAATTAATTTTTCTTAGTTTCCTTAGGCTTTCTAATCCACCCATGTAGCGAACTTAAAGTCGGTGGCTCCCAAACCGGTCGGTTTTAGGGCACCAGGTGAGAAAACACCCCACGGACTTAAGGATTCGAGTGAACTAGGCCACAAAACTAAGGACTTTATTTATAAAATCACCTTTAGGCGTGAATACTTATGCTTCTTGAGGCACATGTATCAGCTTAATCAGTGAAATTTTTTTTATTTTTTCTAGGGCACAAGAGTCTTTGTCTTAGAATCCTTGATATGTAAATGTATTAGGTATGCACATTTCATTAAGGTAAAAATCAAGACTAATTACTTATTCAATTTTTCCTCCTATACCTAAAAATTCAACAATTTATTTATTTTGACCAAGTTTTTAGAAATCCTAATCATGATTTTCCTAATTCTTAAGACTAACTTAGATTTCTTTCAAAAGATAAGTCAAAATATTGTCCTTTTTTAAAAAAAAATTTTTTTAGCAATTTTTTTTATTAGCAAAATTTTTTTTAACAAAATTTTTTTGTTAATTTCTAACTATGTTAGTATGTTAGTAAACCCTCCCCCCACACTTATCTCATGCATTGTCCTCAATGTATGAATGTATGCATGTATGCATGAAAAAGAAGAAGGGAAGGCAGAAGTTACCTCAAGGTGGTGGTTCCGGTGGTGGTCTAGTTGGGCCAAGCGTTGCTACCCAATCAAGATAATGTAGTTTTTGGAGGAACCTACCAGAAATTTTTCTTGTATAACCCACTAAAATGTATGTATGATCATTTTTAATAATTCCACCCCATCAAATTTTCAAATTTCATAATTATTTTCAAAGTCAATTGTGTCAACCGCCTTGTCCCAAAATGGAGTGTGAAAAGATGGAATGATTGACTTGGATGTCAGAAGTATGGGAACGAATACCGACTCAGGAAAGAAACTTAAATCAAGTAAGGGTTCAGGAGTCGAGCTCGGTTCAAGAAGTGTGTCCAAGTCAAGAAGTTGAAACTCAAGTCCACAATCATTTTCCCACAATGGAATGTGACTCAATATTGGTGATTCAAGTTCAGGAATGATAGGTGTGGGAATCAAAACTGACTCTAAAAGATTACCTAAGTCGGGTAACAAAACAGGAGTCAATAATGATTCGGGAATTTGAACTTGATCACAGATTTGAGAATCTAGGTCACATATTTCATTGAGCTCAATATCATAAAAATGAGAACTTGCTAATTTATCCATTGGACTTTCAAAATTATAAAATTGGTCAAGTTCAATATGATCATCAAAAATGGGTGATTCAATTTCATGATGAATTGGCACAGGATCCAATGTTGACTCGGGAAAAGTAAAATCAGGTGAATGAAAATCACCTAGAGGGGGGGTAAATAGGTGATAATGCTAATCAATGCAAAATTTAAAAATATGATGCAACAATCGCCCAAAACAAGACTAAGAGCCGAATACCCCGTAAAGGGTTCTGAACTCCTTCCTCCTGATTCCTCTTGAAATGAGTCAGAGGTGCGCAATGCAACCTTATTGTATGGGACTATGATTGACAAGATGAATGAAAACAAATGAATCTTGCAATGAAGATAGAGAGCAAGTAATAAGAGCAATGAAAGTAAAGCAAGAATCAAGTGCAAGTAAACCAAACGCAAACACCGAGAATTGTTATCGAGGTTCGAACACCCAGCTCTACTTCCCCGCCTTCCCGGAAGGATTCCAACCACGTCCACTATCACAAAGATGTTACAAATTCACCGGAGTACCCAACTCCACAATCTCAAGTACAAGCAATCTCTTAGTAGTCAAAAGACCACAAACTCTCTCTTGCAAAATTCTCTTCCCTTACAAAGGTCCTTAGAGAACAATGAGTAGGAATGAAGCTCTTGTGTGTAAGGAGAAAAGAAAAAGAAATCAGAGAGTTCTTGAAAACACTTCAGAAAATGAGAGAGAATTTCAGCACAAAAATCAAGAAACTAAGCTCTTTTGATTGCCTTAAACTTTTGAAATTTTTGCAAATTTTTCTTGTTAAAAAAATTAGTAAATGAACCTCTCCCCAAACACCCCTATTTATAGGAGAGGGCTAGGGTTTAGAGATAAAACATATTTAAGGCTAATCAGAAAGTATTAAAACCAAAACATGTCATTTAAACACACTTAAGTGAGAAAAGGACAAAAAATAAACCAGCTTAGGAAATAGCCGTTACTGTTCAAACGGCTATCTCGGTCGACCGGTCGGTCGACCGCTAGTTCAAAAATAATAGCCGTTGCAAGCTAACGGTCGACCGCCCGGTCGACCCAAAAATACAGAGAGCAGAAGTCTTGTAGTCAGGCAGGTGTCAGTCGACCGCCGGGTCGACCGTAAAACGTGCACACGGATACGCACTGCTGCCAGAACCTCGGTCGACTGGGTCGGTCGACCGGATTGACCTGACACAGGGTCGGCCGACCCGGACGGTCGACCGGCTCAGGTCAAAAGCCAAAACAAAAACAAAATTTTGAGGAGAAATCTATTTTTAACAAAATAATTTTGAATAGAGATATATATAATGGATAAAAAGGAGTTTGTAGGCTGAAAATAGTATACAAACTATTTTTGTACATATTATAGGAAATATTTTTGGAAACAAGATGTGCGCAAAAACGTGTTTGATAGAGCTTCAAACCTATTCACTATTCTTTAACAAACTCTAAACTAAAAACAAATCTAATAAATTATCTTGAGCAATCTTGAAGTCTTGAGCCATGCAATGCCTTGCTAGAGCCTTCTCTTCTATGTTCCTTCCTTGATGTGCAAAAAGCCTTCTTTGCTTTATGAACCTAGAATTTCTTGCCCTAGCTAAGCAATGGCCTCCAAATATGGTACAAACCTGAAACTTATCTTAACAAACTAATTAGTACCATATAGCTCCTATTTGGTTTGTTATCATCAAAACTCTAAACAAATGGAGAGTGTAACCTTATGGGCCAACAATCTCCCCCTTTTTGATGATGACAAAACAAATAGGCTATAAGCAAAAATATAGAGGAGGAGTAAGTTCCCCCTCAAATTATGCTATCATAAAAACAATGTAAGGTGCAAGCAAAAACCATCAAACCAAAAACCATATGATTAAAAATCAAAATATGCTTGCAAAACACTTAAAAACAAGAAATCATGAAAACTAATTAAACATGTATAAACTCATATGGAACCAAAACCATATGAACTCATAATTCTATCATAAAAACTCATTCTCCCCCTTTTGTCATACATCAAAAAGGGTTATGAAAACATTTTTATTCAATAACACAAACATTAAGTTCACCACAAATGAAAGAAAATCTAGCAAAATCAAGTAGTTTAGTGAAAATATCGGCTAGTTGCAAATCCGTAGAAACATAATCAATATCTATATCTCCTTTCTCAAAATGATCTCTAAGAAAGTGATATATTATCTCAATGTGCTTGGTCTTACTATGTTGATTTGCATTCTTTGTCATATGTATAGTACTAGTATTATCACAAAATATTTTTATATGGTTATACTGCAAATCATAATCAAGGAGAGTATGTTTCATCCAAAGGACTTGTGCACAACAAGCCCCCGCGGCAACATACTCCGCCTCAGCGGTTGAGAGAGCTACGGAATTTTGTTTCCTAGAGGACCATGAAACAAGACAATTACCAAGAAATTGACATGTCCCACTAGTACTCTTTCTATCTACTCTACAACCCACATAGTCGGCATCCGAATAACTCGTCATTGAGAAATCTCCGATTTTCGGATACCATAGACCCATTCCAATCGTTCCCTTAATAAACGAATAATGCATTTTACCGCAATAAGATGGGACTCTTTGAGAGACGATTGAAATCTAGTACAAAGACACACACTAAACATGATATCCGGCCTACTTGCCGTCAAATACAAAAGACTACCTATCATGCTTCTATACAATTTAATATCAACATTTTTACCTTGGTCATCCTTATCAAGCTTGGTGGTAGTTGCCATGGGAGTGTTGCAAACCTTTGAGTCTTCAAGTCCAAACCTCTTTATGAGTTCCTTTGCGTATTTGGCTTGACATATGAAGTTTCCATCTTGCAATTGCTTGATTTGGAGTCCAAGAAAGAAATTAAGCTCACCCATTGAAGACATTTCAAACTCACATTGCATAACCTTTTCAAATTCCTTGCATAAAAACTCATTAGTAGAACCAAAAATTATATCATCAACATAAATTTGCACAATTAAAATGTCATTATCAACATGCTTAGTGAATAGTGTTGTATCTACTTTGCCTTTAATAAAATCATTTGAAATGAGAAAACTAGAAAGCCTTTCATACCAAGCTCTTGGAGCTTGTTTCAATCCATACAAAGCTTTATCAAGTTTAAAAACAAAATTAGGATGAACATGATCAATAAAATCGGGAGGTTGTTCAACATAAACTTCTTCATTTATAAAACCATTCAAAAATGCACTTTTCACATCCATTTGAAAAAGTTTAAAATTTTTGAAAGATGCAAAAGCTAGTGTCATCCGTATGGCTTCAAGCCGTGCTACGGGTGCAAAGGTCTCCTCAAAGTCAATTCCCTCAACTTGAGTGTAACCTTGGGCCACTAACCTAGCTTTATTCCTAATCACATTTCCAGACTCATCCATCTTATTCCTATAGATCCACTTAGTACCATTTATTGGTCTATCGTGGGGCCTAGGAACAAGGTGCCAAACTTAGTTGCGCTCAAATTGATTGAGTTCCTCTTGCATGGCTAGCAACCAATATGAGTCCGCCTCGGCTTCGAGGATGCTTTTGGGTTCAAAATGAGAAATGAAAGCAAAGTTACCACATAGGTCATGGAGTTTGGAGCGAGTTGTTACCCCTTTAGATGCATCACCTAAGATGAGCTCCTTGGGATGATTGTGGCATATCTCCAAGCTTTAAGAAGCGGTTGAGAGCTTTCCTCTTTATCCTCTTGAACGTCACCAATTGGTTCTTGCTTATCATCTTGAGCGGGTGAGTCCTTCAAGGATAGTCTCTCCATGTCTTCACCTAATGGGTCAATCTCTACAACATTCACAACAACCACATTAGATTCTTTAAATTTAACATGCATGGATTCTTCAATGGTAAGTGAAGATCTATTGAATATTCTATAAGCTTGCTAGTAGTAGAATATCCAACAAAGATTGCTTCATAATCCTTAGTATCAAATTTACCCAAGTTATCTTTAGTGTTCAAAACAAAACACTTGCATCCAAAAACTTTGAAATATGAAACATTAGGTTTTCTAGAATGATACATTTCAAAAGATGTTTTGGAAAATTTTTTACATAAATAAATACGATTTGATATATAGCATGCGGTGTTTACGGCCTCGGCCCATAGATATTGAGGGAGGTCATACTCACTTATCATTGTCCTAGCCATCTCTTGAAGTGTTCTATTTTTCTTTTCTACAACTCTATTTTGTTGTGGAGTTCTAGGACAAGACATTTCATGCTTAATTCCCTTTTCATCACAATAAGTCATGAAGAGTTGGTTAACAAACTCACCGCCTCTATCACTCCTTATTCTCAAAATCGAAAAAACCTTTTCTTTTTCAAACTTTTTTGAAAAATCTTAAAATGAGAAAAAAGTTTGATCTTTGTGTTCCAAGAAGAAAACCCAAGTGAAACGGAAAAAATCATCAACTAAAACAAATGCAAATCTACTACCATTTAAGCTCTTAGTTTTAGTAGGTCCAAAAAGATCCATATGAATTAATTCTAAAGGCCTAGTTGACATGTTATCCTTGATTGGTTTGAAGGAAGACTTGGTTTGTTTCCAAGTTGGCACGCACCACAAATGCGGTCTTTCTCAAACTTCAAGTAAGGAATACCCTTCACCAATTCCTTTGAATTAATCCTAGAAAGATGGTCAAAAGATGCATGTCCTAATCTTCTATGCCAAAGCCAAGAATTTTCATCAAAATCATTTAAGCATTTAGTAGAACATTCCACATTAAGCATGTCAATGATATAAACATTATCATCACGAAAATCGGTGAGAATACAATCATTGGTTTTAACATCAAAGATTTTGCAAGAAGAATCATCAAAAATAACCTTAAGTCCACGGTCACAAAATTGACTAATGCTAAGCAAATTATGCTTCAAACCATCAACAAGTACAACATTTTCTATAATGGGAGTGTAACGCCCCGATCCTGAGGGTACGGAGACGTTACTGCGACGTATATACGCAGGTCAGAAATACCCTCACGTATATACGCTAAGCATCAGTACAGGCAAGAATCAGAGTACGGAAGCAAGTGGTGCATTATACATTCCAACACATGAGTACAATTACAAAGTTATCACCAGAGGTGATTCAATATTACAATAATATTACATCACAGAATGGCGCAATTGCGAGAATACAGGGAGATATACAAGAGTGAACAGTAAAAAGGGCACTCGCGAGTTTACTAAAGGAAAACTCGAGAGGCACACAGGGGGCCTGGAAGGATAGAGCTCCAGATGGTCTGATGGAGATCCACGCTACAGCTGCGCCACTCTGATCAGCAACTGGGAGAATCCACACGCTCCAACCTCCATGACCTGGACATGAGGATCCAGGGGAGTCAGATGAAACTCCCCAGGCGAGTGGTGATACAAAAGCCAAGTGGGGAGCAAGGGTAAGTATATGTAAAGCGATAAAACCAAATAAAGTCGAGGACGAGCAAATCTAATTGTATGGTTTCAGATCACGGCTCCATAAGACTAGTACGTCGAAGGAATAATCCAAACAAGGAAACCCTCATCTATATACCTTTATCTCATGTCACCATAATCCAAGCACATACAACCCGACTGTACTCAGGGCATGATAAGATAATGAACAGGAGGCAAGTGGATACAAGGGATAAAGCAGAGTATGAGCAGTTAATACGATAATACTCATAAAGCCGAAAATCCGAAGTAAAATCCAGGACAAGCAAATATGGTAAGGCATATCACAGATTCATAGCCGTTTAAGTCGCAGGCTTCAGTATGCGTCCCATTCCACATACCTCTACTTATAACTTAAAGAGCCGGTTATTATCTTGACACTTTATTATTACTCGTCTTACCCTGATATCTAGCTATGTGAACTAGCGTCCCGGCACACATAGATCCATATCCGAGTAAGGCAAGATTGTTATTGGAAACCAGCGGGGGTATCAACGAACTATGTTTACAGTGGGTCCCGTACATACCCGGGACCACGGCCCAGGATTGTTCCGTTGCTTGGTGACGGAACCTGCCGCAAGGCTAACAGGAGGGACTTATGTATGCCCTTATCATGATGGTACCAGGAAGGAGGGAGCCAGCACTCCCCTCGGTCGCCTGGAGGCCCACAGGTCAGACCGGAAGTTTTAGTTGCACAACATGCCTAGTACCACTGTAAACACGAACACATATTGATAGCCGCAAGTTTCCCCCGACCCGATGCAAGTTGTCCAGTTTTATGGTTTATTAGATGATTGTCAGATTCCGGGAATGAGCAGGAACAAGTCAGGAATATCAGGAATACATGTATATCAGGAGTACTGGTTCGTACTATAATGTATCAAGATGTGTAACAGGAGTACAGTTTGTACTATCAAGATGTCAAGTCATCATTCCCGTTATCGTGATAATCATGAGAGTCAAGTATATCATGCCGGTGTCAAGTGATAGCATGACAGGAGGATGATATTTGGCAAGTGACCAAGTCATGTCAAGAGATTGATATTAGTCCGGTGGCAAGTCATGTCATAACAAGGAGTCTTGCCAAGTAGTAGAAGGTTGGTGTTAGGTGATAACAAATCAGTTGTCAGGTGATATACATGTGTTAAATAGTATCATGTAAATGACAGGTATGAAGTAATGGCATGTGGTAGAATAGTAGCTGAGCACAACCAAGCGAAGCTGAGCAAGCTGGAGGTACAGACAGCAAACAGTATTTAACACTGGAGCGTCTGGCGAGGTTACCGGGACGACTCGGCTGAAGTGCGAGCGGTAAATCCGGCAGCAACTCGCCTAGACGAATCTAGTGGTAAAGCGTTGAACGCTGATCATGATAACCAGGCGGAGCTGAACAAGCTGGAGGCACAGGCAGCGAACAGAGTTTAGACACTAATGCGCTCTGCGAGGTTACCGGGACACTCGGATTAAGATACGAGTGGAGAATCCGGCAGCAACTCGCCTAAACGAATTTAGTGAATAAAGCACTGAGCGCTAAGCATGCTCACCAGACGGAGCTGAGAAACCTGACGGTCCCAATCACGTCCCTTTCGAGATAGTGAGTGACCGGAGGCTGAAGGGTCCAGAGAAACCTGACGGTCCCAATCACGTCTCTTTCGAGATAGTGAGTGACCGGAGGCTGAAGGGTCGGCCACGCATAGTATCAAGCAGTAAAATACATCATAGGCATGGTATATGTACAAGAATGAAACTACCCTAGTACAAGCATGTGTCACAGAGCAATACATGTCCAGTCATTGGCACTCGGCCATACACAGATACAGGGACTCAGCCCAATACAAAATACATGGAAACATGAAGTAAAATACATATCGACCCGACAAAGCGGGGAATCCCAAATGGAGGCGAGAGCGAGGACACTCGCCTAAATCACGGAAAGCCGAAAAGTCTGGAATCCAGGGAACTCGCGCACGCGCCATAATTATAATAAAATATAATAATTTAGAGGGAGAAAGTGAAGAGGAGAGAGAAAGAGTTAGAGAGAGAAAGAGGGAGAAACCTAGAGAGAGAAAGAGACACAGGGAGACGCGGGTTTCTGAGAGTGAGACGCGGGGGTCGCAGACGCGGGAGTCGCGTCGCGGGAATAGCAGACGCGGGAATCACAGACGCGGGAGTCGCGTTGCGGGATTAGCAAACGCAGGAATCACAGACGCGGGAGTCGCGTCGCGTGGGAGCCACAAACGCGGGGTTCGAGGCCCGCGTTTAAATCAGGGCGCGAGGAGAACGCAGACGCGGTCGTGGGTCCCGCGTCGCGTTAGCACGAGGAGAACACAGACGCGGGTATTATCTCCGCATCGTGTTAACATGAGAGGAACGCAGACGCGAGTCTGGACTCCGCGTCACGTCAGAATGAATAAAACACAGACGCGAACATGAGCTCCGCGTTGCGCCGATACAAGAACGCGTAGATCGCGTTAAACAGATACCAAGAACGCGAAGACTCGCGTAAGGAATTGCCTAGACGCGGGAGTGAGATCCGCGTCTAACAATCAACAGATAGAAAGAGAGAGACAGGGAAAAGGTGATCTCTTTGGTGGTGGTGTCGTTGCAATTATCACCGAAGTGATTACCGGAATAATCGTGAACGATTACCGGAATAATCACCGGAGCCGGAATGATCACCGGAATAATCGTGAACGATTACCGGAATGATCACCGTTGATATTGTCCGAAATGATTACCGGAATAATCGTAAACGATTACCGGAATAACCATCGGAGACGTTGCCGACGAAGAAGAGCTCGGCCCCAATCCAAAAGGAGTGGCCGGCCCTGATAAGAGTCATTTTCCAAATGGAGAAGACGAACAGGAAGAGGAACCAGGAAGAGAGAGAGAGACCCAGGAGAGAGTGAGAGGTCCAAGAGAGAGAGAGAGAGAGAGATGAAGGCAGGAGAGAGAGAGGGAGAGAGAGAACCAGGGAGAGAGAAAGAAAGGGAAGGGGGTTGCCCCTGGATCCCGCACACAGCGCCCCCCTCTGGGGGCGCTCGGCCTGGCCGCCGGCCAGGTGGCGGCGCGGGCGGCGCCAGCCACCGGCGGGGGAGTGGCGCCGGCCACTCCCCAGGAGAGGAGGAGAAAAAGAGGGGGCCGCTGCCCCCTTAACAGAGAGGAAGAGAGGGGGGCTGTTGCCCCCCCTCAACACACGCACAGGGGGCCCAGGCGGGCCCCTGGCCGCCCACGGCCGCCGGCGCACCGCCGGCGGCGCCCAGACTTGGGGTGGCGCCGGCCACCCCAAGGAGAAGAAGGAGGGGGCTTGCCCCCTCCACAGCAGCGCACAGGGGGCACGAGGCCCCCCGGCCGCGCCCAGGCCGCCGGCCTCGCGCCGGCGGCGGTCTGCCCACGCCGGGGCGCCGGAGGAGGAGAGGCCGGCGGCGGTTGAGGTCGCCGCGGCCGGATCAGTGGGAGGAAGGAAGGGAAATGAAAAGAAAAGAAAAAGAAAGAAAGGAAAAGAAAAGGAGAGGGAAAGGAGGTGGCCGGATTTTGGGGGGTCTCTCGCCGGCGTCGTGGTGTCCGGAGGCGCCGGCGATGGTGGTGGCCGGTTGGGTGTTGATCCTCTCTTGGAGGAGAAGAGGAAGAAAGAAATGAGAAGAGGGGAAGAAGAAAATAAAGAAAAAGAAAGGGAAAAGAAAAAGGAAAAAGGAAGTGATGGAGATGGGATGGATGGGAGAGGGAATTAAATGAGGGGGGTGTCTCCCACGTGGGGGAGTGGGCTGCGGTTGGTGGGAGAAAAGAAAGGAAAGAAAGAAAGAAAAGAAAGATTGGAAAAAATAATAATATTATAATATGGCCGCGAAATATCGACTGTTCCAGAAAAATCCCCAAAAATACCCAGAGGTAGAAAACATCATCCTGAGGAATAATATGAAATCAGTTTTTAGAAATAAAATCCCATTTTCAAATTAAAAATCCGGAAGTCAACTGCCGATACCGGTCTACACCGGGTCGGCCGGATTTTGATAAATTCCGAAAATCCCAGAAAATGTATTAAAGAATAAAATATGATTTTAAGAAGTAAAGTGAAAGCGAAATTCAGAAATTCAACTCCGATTGTAAACTAAAAATACTGTAATCAACCAGCGATACTGGCCGATACCGAATCCGGTGGAATTTTCATAAATTCATAAAATCCTCAGAAAAAGTATTTAGATAGGAAATGTGGTTTTAAGAAATAATGTAAAAAGACACTTCTAGTAATTCCAATCGGTTTGTAAATTAAAATTCTGGGAATCGGTCAGCGGCACTGGTCGACACCGGTTTTGAAGATTTTCTATTTAATTCAGGAAAATTCCAGAAAATCATAGAAAATCTAAAATATTGGAAAACGATGTTCAAAACTGAAATTGGTTAAATCGGAATACCAGAATGACCAAATCGAGTAATACCCTAGGATCGGGCCCTCGGTTCAGACTAGGGCTGACTCCGAGTCCACGAATCCAAATCCAAGACAAAACATTCATATAAATAGTTCATAATATAAAACAAATACAAGAAGTAAATCAAAAAATATGATCGAAAAATCTGAATACGCAACTAAGTACGTATTCCGGGAGTGGGGTGTTACAATCCATCCACCTTACAAAAAATTGCGTCCTCGCAATTTCGATAAGGGGTAATTGAACACAAAGAGGACAGGGACGGGAATTATACCAATCAAGATATGGAGCACTATAGGTAGGGCTCTCAAGTTGACTGATCAATCACCAGAATATAGAAATCTTCTGCACTTCCGGCTGTATTAATCTTCGAACAATGCCGAATAATACTGACTGATAACACAGCTTAGCAATAGAATTCCAGCTGTACTGCATACTTAGTATCACTCTGAGAATGAGCAAGAACACCAAAGATAAAGAAAACCCTGATAGTCCTGAGCAGAATAAAGAAGACCGATAATTAAGAATTCCGAATACCAAGCATCAATCACTCTGAAAGATATAGCCGAGAATATAGAATATCCGTAGAGAATCCCGACTACTGACTTCTGAAAGATAACCCGTTCGAGATCAATCCTGAGAATACTCGAGCTTCATAGAGTTGGCCGAAGAGATCATCTCATAGCTTCATCCAGAACCAGCCACTACCTCTCTAGTATATCCATATCTTAAGTTGGTATAAAGGCTTCGAAAAACCAAAACAGGGGAAAGATAGAGGAAATTAGGAATCAAAGGAAAGATGATCAAGAAAAATAGATAACTCTGTACTTGTAGTTGGACTGTATAACCAGGACTCATGTATTCCAGTTGCAAATTTCTTTACCATTAATTTGCCGTCTGGACGTACTGAGGAGGTGAGAGCCTAAGCTCAGATACCAACCTGTAACGCCCCGATCCTGAGGGCACGGAGACGTTACTGCGACGTATATACGCAGGTCAGAAATACCCTCACGTATATACGCTAAGCATCAGTACAGGCAAGAATCAGAGTACGGAAGCAAGTGGTGCATTATACATTCCAACACATGAGTACAATTATAAAGTTATCACCAGAGGTGATTCAATATTACAATAATATTACATCACCAGAATTGCGCAATTGCGAGAATACAGGGAGATATACAAGAGTGAACAGTAAAAAGGGCACTCGCGAGTTTACTAAAGGAAAACTCGAGAGGCACACAGGGGGCCTGGAAGGATAGAGCTCCAGATGGTCTGATGGAGATCCACGCTACAGCTGCGCCACTCTGATCAGCAACTGGGAGAATCCACACGCTCCAAGCTCCATGACCTGGACATGAGGATCCAGGGGAGTCAGATGAAAACTCCCCAGGCGAGTGGTGATACAAAAGCCAAGTGGCGAGCAAGGGTAAGTATATGTAAAGCGATAAAACCAAATAAAGCCGAGGACGAGCAAATCTAATTGTATGGTTTCAGATCACGGCTCCATAAGACTAGTACGTCGAAGGAATAATCCAAACAAGGAAACCCTCATCTATATACCTTTATCTCATGTCACCATAATCCAAGCACATACAACCCGACTGTACTCAGGGCATGATAAGATAATGAACAGGAGGCAAGTGGATACAAGGGATAAAGTAGAGTATGAGCAGTTAATACGATAATACTCATAAAGCCGAAAATCCGAAGTAAAATCCAGGACAAGCAAATATGGTAAGGCATATCACAGATTCATAGCCGTTTAAGTCGCAGGCTTCAGTATGCGTCCCATTCCACATACCTCTACTTACAACTTAAAGAGCCGGTTATTATCTTGACACTTTATTATTACTCGTCTTACCCTGATATCTAGCTATGTGAACTAGCGTCCCGGCACACATAGATCCATATCCGAGTAAGGCAAGATTGTTATTGGAAACCAGCGGGGGTATCAACGAACTATGTTTACAGTGGGTCCCGTACATACCCGGGACCACGGCCCAGGATTGTTCCGTTGCTTGGTGACGGAACCTGCCGCAAGGCTAACAGGAGGGACTTATGTATGCCCTTATCATGATGGTACCAGGAAGGAGGGAGCCAGCACTCCCCTCGGTCGCCTGGAGGCCCACAGGTCAGACCGGAAGTTTTAGTTGCACAACATGCCTAGTACCACTGTAAACACGAACACATATTGATAGCCGCAAGTTTCCCCGACCCGATGCAAGTTGTCCAGTTTTATGGTTTATTAGATGATTGTCAGATTCCGGGAATGAGCAGGAACAAGTCAAGAATATCAGGAATACATGTATATCAGGAGTACTGGTTCGTACTATAATGTATCAAGATGTGTAACAGGAGTACAGTTTGTACTATCAAGATGTCAAGTCATCATTCCCGTTATCGTGATAATCATGAGAGTCAAGTATATCATGCCGGGTGTCAAGTGATAGCATGACAGGAGGATGATATTTGGCAAGTGACCAAGTCATGTCAAGAGATTGATATTAGTCCGGTGGCAAGTCATGTCATAACAAGGAGTCTTGCCAAGTAGTAGCAGGTTTGGTGTTAGGTGATAACAAATCAGTTGTCAGGTGATATACATGTGTTAAATAGTATCATGTAAATGACAGGTATGAAGTAATGGCATGTGGTAGAATAGTAGCTGAGCACAACCAAGCGGAGCTGAGCAAGCTGGAGGTACAGACAGCAAACAGTATTTAACACTGGAGCGTCTGGCGAGGTTACCGGGACGACTCGGCTGAAGTGCAAGCGGTAAATCCGGCAGCCACTCGCCTAGACGAATCTAGTGGTAAAGCGCTGAACGCTGATCATGATAACCAGGCGGAGCTGAACAAGCTGGAGGCACAGGCAGCGAACAGAGTTTAGACACTAATGCGCTCTGCGAGGTTACCGGGACACTCGGATTAAGATACGAGTGGAGAATCCGGCAGCAACTCGCCTAAACGAATTTAGTGAATAAAGCACTGAGCGCTAAGCATGCTCACCAGACGGAGCTGAGAAACCTGACGGTCCCAATCACGTCCCTTTTGAGATAGTGAGTGACCGGAGGCTGAAGGGTCCAGAGAAACCTGACGGTCTCAATCACGTCTCTTTCGAGATAGTGAGTGACCGGAGGCTGAAGGGTCGGCCACGCATAGTATCAAGCAGTAAAATACATCACAGGCATGGTATATGTACAAGAATGAAACTTCCCTAGTACAAGCATGCGTCACAGAGCAATACATGTCCAGTCATTGGCACTCGGCCATACACAGATACAGGGACTCAGCCCAATACAAAATACATGGAAACATAAAGTAAAATACATATCGACCCGACAAATCGGGGAATCCCAAATGGAGGAGAGAGCGAGGACACTCGCCTAAATCACCGGAAAGCCGAAAAGTCTGGAATCCAGGGAACTCGCGCACGCGCCATAATTATAATAAAATATAATAATTTAGAGGGAGAAAGTGAAGAGGAGAGAGAAAGAGTTAGAGAGAGAAAGAGGGAGAAACCTAGAGAGAGAAAGAGACACAGGGAGACGCGGGTTTCTGAGAGTGAGACGCGGGAGTCGCAGACGCGGGGTAGCAGACGCGGGAATCACAGACGCGGGAGTCGCGTTGCGGGATTAGCAAACGCAGGAATCACAGACGCGGGAGTCGCGTCGCGTGGGAGACACAAACGCGGGGTTCGAGGCCCGCGTTTAAATCAGGGCGCGAGGAGAACGCAGACGCGGTCGTGGGTCCCGCGTCGCGTTAGCACGAGGAGAATACAGACGCGGGTATTATCTCCGCGTCGTGTTAACATGAGAGGAACGCAGACGCGAGTCTGGACTCCGCGTCACGTCAGAATGAATAGAACACAGACGCGGACACGAGCTCCGCGTTGCGCCGATACAAGAACGAGTAGATCGCGTTAAACAGATACCAAGAACGCGAAGACTCGCGTAAGGAATTGCCTGGACGCGGGAGTGAGATCCGCGTCTAATAATCAACAGATAGAAAGAGAGAGACAGGGAAAAGGTGATCTCTTTGGTGGTGGTGTCGTTGCAATTGTCACCGAAGTGATTACCGGAATAATCGTGAACGATTACCGGAATAATCACCGGAGCCGGAATGATCACCGGAATAATCGTGAATGATTATCGGAATGATCACCGTTGATATTGTCCGAAATGATTACCGGAATAATCGTAAACGATTACCGGAATAACCATCGGAGACGTTGCCGACGAAGAAGAGCTCGGCCCCAATCCAAAAGGAGTGGCCGGCCCTGATAAGAGTTATTTTCCAAATGGAGAAGACGAACAGGAAGAGGAACCAGGAAGAGAGAGAGAGACCCAGGAGAGAGTGAGAGGTCCAAGAGAGAGAGAGAGAGATGAAGGCAGGAGAGAGAGAGGGAGAGAGAGAACCAGGGAGAGAGAAAGAAAGGGAAAGGGGGTTGCCCCCTGGCTCCCGCACACAGCGCCCCCTCTGGGGGCGCTCGGCCTGGCCGCCGGCCAGGTGGCGGCGCCGGGCGGCGCCAGCCACCGGCGGGGGAGTGGCGCCGGCCACTCCCTAGGAGAGGAGGAGAAAAAGAGGGGGCCGCTGCCCCCTCAACAGAGAGGAAGAGAGGGGGGGCTGTTGCCCCCCCTCAACACACGCACAGGGGGCCCAGGCGGGCCCCCTGGCCGCCCACGGCCGCCGGCGCACCGCCGGCGGCGCCCAGACTTGGGGTGGCGCCGGCCACCCCAAGGAGAAGAAGGAGGGGGCTTGCCCCCTCCACAGCAGCGCACAGGGGGCGCGAGGCCCCCGGCCGCGCCCAGGCCGCCGGCCTCGCGCCGGCGGCGGTCTGCCCACGCGGGGCGCCGGAGGAGGAGAGGCCGGCGGTGGTTGAGGTCGCCGCGGCCGGATCAGTGGGAGGAAGGAAGGGAAATGAAAAGAAAAGAAAAAGAAAGAAAGGAAAAGAAAAGGAGAGGGAAAGGAGGTGGCCTGATTTTGGGGGGTCTCTCGCCGGCGTCATGGTGGCCGGAGGCGCCGGCGATGGTGGTGGCCGGTTGGGTGTTGATCCTCTCTTGGAGGAGAAGAGGAAGAAAAGAAATGAGAAGAGGGGAAGAAGAAAATAAAGAAAAGAATGGGAAAAGAAAAGGAAAAAGGAAGTGATGGAGATGGGATGGATGGGAGAGGGAATTAAATGAGGGGGTGTCTCCCACGTGGGGGAGTGGGCTGCGGTTGGTGGGAGAAAAGAAAGGAAAGAAAGAAAGAAAAGAAAGATTGGAAAAAATAATAATATTATAATATGGCCGCGAAATATCGACTGTTCCAGAAAAATCCCCAAAAATACCCAGAGGTAGAAAACATCATCCTGAGGAATAATATGAAATCGGTTTTCAGAAATAAAATCCCATTTTCAAATTAAAAATCCGGAAGTCAACCGCCGATACCGGTCTACACCGGGTCGGCCGGATTTTGATAAATTCCGAAAAATCCCAGAAAATGTATTAAAGAATAAAATATGATTTTAAGAAGTAAAGTGAAAGCGGAATTCAGAAATTCAACTCCGATTGTAAACTAAAAATACTGGAATCAACCAGCGATACTGGCCGATACCGAATCCGGTGGAATTTCATAAATTCATAAAATCCTCAGAAAAAGTATTTAGATAGAAAATGTGGTTTTAAGAAATAATGTAAAAAGACACTTCTAGTAATTCCAATCGGTTTGTAAATTAAAATTCCGGGAATCGGTCAGCGGCACTGGTCGACACCGGTTTTGAAGATTTTCTTTTTAATTCAGGAAAATTTCAGAGAATCATAGAAAATCTAAAATATTAGAAAACGATGTTCAAAACTGAAATTGGTTAAATCGGAATACCAGAATGACCAAATCGAGTAATACCCTAGGATCGGGCCCTCGGTTCAGACTAGGGCTGACTCCGAGTCCACGAATCCAAATCCAAGACAAAACATTCATATAAATAATTCATAATATAAAACAAATATAAGAAGTAAATCGAAAAATATGATCGAAAAATCTGAATACGCAACTAAGTACGTATTCCGGGAGTGGGGTGTTACAGGGAGATGCACCAATTTGAATGTTACCTATACCGATGATAGTGCCTTTGGAGTCCTCCCCGAAGGTAACGGAGCCACCTTCCACGTACCTTGATAGGGTTGTAAAGTTATTGATGACCCACGTCATGTGTCTTGAACAACCACTATCAAGGTACCACCGCTCCCTACGTCTTGAAGCCTTGGTGTGTACCTACATCAAATAATTTAGGACTTGATTTTGGTACCCACATTTTCTTGGGTCCTAAAGAGTTAGTTCCATGAACCCAAACAAGATTATTTGATCTATTTACTTGGTCATAACAAAATTTAGTCAAATGTCCATTCTTACCACAATATGTGCATTTATACACTCTACCATATTTAAAAGCATAGTGAGTGTGTGATTTGTGACCATGAGAATTGTGAGCATGAAAAGATTTAGTATGAGAAGTGTTATGTGTAGTGTGAGCATGAGGAATCTTAACATGTGAATCTTTAGCATGAGAGGTGTGCTTTTTAGAAAACATTTCTTCAAGTTTCTTAGTGTTAAAAGCACAATCCTTTAAAGTCTTTTCAAAATCAACAATTTTAGTTTTTAAAGAAGAAATTTCTTTTTCATCAATCTTAGAAAATTTTGCTTTACAAGCAACTTTGTAAGCACTAAATTCATTTTGGATAGAAATGAGATTTGAAGAAATTTCATCTTTTTCTTTAGAAATAATAGCAAGTTGATTTTTGAGAAAAGCAACTTCCTTTTCCAATTTAGAGCATTCAATCTTTTTATTATCATAGGTTTCTGAAAGTTCAACAAAGGCATGAACAAGAACTTCTTTACTTAATTCATCATCTTCTTCATCAAGAGGTTGAGGGGTTACCTTTGGTGTGTTTGCCATGAAACACATATTCGCTATATCCATCTCTTCCTCGGACTCGCTTTCCGAATCCCAAGTTGCCTTGTACGCTTTCTTTTCTTCCGGTTTCTTTGGCTTGAAGGAGGAGGTCATCTTCTTCTTGAACTCCGGGCAATCGGCCATGATATGTCCGGGTTTTCGGCAATTGTAGCATATAATTCTTCTCTCCTCTTTGCCTTCAAATTTCCTTCGCAAGTTGAGCTTGTTCCTCCGATACATTCTCTTCACATTGTGAACAAGTAGTGATAGCTCCTCATCTTCTTCTTCATCTTCTTCATCGTCTTCAAGAGTGGATGAAGACTTGAAGGCTATGGATTTCTTCTTTAGTGGAGCGGCCTCTTCTCTTGCTTTCTTTTCCATCTCATGGGTTTTTAAGTTCCCAATGAGACTAATGAGGTCCATCTCATCCTTGTCGTTCAATTCTTTCAAGGTGGTGGCCTTGATCTCCCATGATGTAGGAAGTGCCCGAATCACTTTTCGCACCTTTTGGTCATTGGAGATGTCATCACCTAAAGAAGAAAGAGCATTTGTGATTTTAGTAAATCTAGTAATCATACAATCAATAGATTCTTTATCAATCATTTTAAAGGATTCATATTGGGACCTTAAGAGATCTATCTTAGCTCTCTTAACTTGTGAAGTCCCCTCGTATGTGACCAATAAATGTTGCCAAATCTCATAGGCGGATTGGCAATGAATTACCCGTGTAAGGTCATCCTCATTCAAGGCGGTTAATAGGGAGTTTTGGGCCTTGGAGTTAGCCTCATATTCTCTAAAGGTAAAGTCGGTCCATGTGCTTTCATCACTATCGGGTGCAACATAGGGTTTGGTCAAGGATTTAGCTACTAAGCTACCTAAAGATTGCAAAAAGATAGTCATCCTAACCTTCTAAATAGGGAAGTTGAGTCTATCAAATTTAGGAGGGGTTTCGATGTTATCGGCCATGTTTACTAGTGAATGACAAATGGAATGCAAATGTTGATTAGCAAATTTTAAGAATCTCTCTAAGGATGTTAAGCCAAACCTAGAGTCCAAGCTCTGATACCAATTGAAAATCACCTAGAGGGGGGGTGAATAGGTGATAATGCTAATCAATGCACAATTTAAAAATATGATGCAACAATCGCCTAAAACAAGACTAAGAGCCGAATACCCCGTAAAGGGTTCTGAACTCCTTCCTCCTGATTCCTCTTGAAATGAGTTAGAGGTGCGCAATGCAACCTTATTGTATGGGACTATGATTGACAAGATGAATGAAAACAAATGAATCTTGCAATGAAGATAGAGAGCAAGTAATAAGAGCAATGAAAGTAAAGCAAGAATCAAGTGCAAGTAAACCAAACACAAACACCGAGAATTATTATCGAGGTTCGAGCACCGAGCTCTACTTCCCCGCCTTCCCCAGAAGGATTCCAACCACTTCCACTATCACAAAGATGTTACAAATTCACCGGAGTACCCAACTCCACAATCTCAAGTACAAGCAATCTCTTAGTAGTCAAAAGACCACAAACTCTCTCTTGCAAAATTCTCTTCCCTTACAAAGGTCCTTAGAGAATAATGAGTAGGAATGAAGCTCTTGTGTGTAAGGAGAAAAGAAAAAGAAATCAGAGAGTTCTTGAAAACACTTCAGAAAATGAGAGAGAATTTCAGAACAAAAACCAAGAAACCAAGCTCTTTTGAATGCCTTAAACTTTTGAAATTTTTGCAAATTTTCTTGTTAAAAAAATTAGTAAATGAACCTCTCCCCAAACACCCCTATTTATAGGAGAGGGCTAGGGTTTAGAGATAAAACATATTAAGGCTAATCAGAAAGTATTAAAACCAAAACATGTCATTTAAACACACTTAAGTGAGAAAAGGATAAAAAATAAACCAGCTTAGGAAATAGCCATTACTGTTCAAACGGCTATCTCGGTCGACCGGTCGGTCGACCGCTAGTTCAAAAATAATAGCCGTTGTAAGCTAACGGTCGACCGCCTGGTCGACCCAAAAATACAGAGAGCAGAAGTCTTGCAGTCAGGCAGGTGTCGGTCGACCGCCGGGTCAACCGTAAAACGTGCACACGGATACGCACTGCTGCCAGAACCTCGGTCGACTGGGTCGGTCGACCGGATTGACCTGACACAGGGTCGGCCGACCCGGACGGTCGACCGGCTCAGGTCAAAAGCCAAAACAAAAACAGAATTTTGAGGAGAAATCTATTTTTAACAAAACAATTTTGAATAGAGATATATATAATGGATAAAAAGGAGTTTGTAGGCTAAAGATAGTATACAAACTATTTTTGTACATATTATAGGAAATATTTTTGGAAACAAGATGTGCGCAAAAACGTGTGTGATAGAGCTTCAAACCTATTCACTATTCTTTAACAAAACTCTAAACTAAAAACAAATCTAATAAATTATCTTGAGCAATCTTGAAGTCTTGAGCCATGCAATGCCTTGCTAGAGCCTTCTCTTCTATGTTCCTTCCTTGATGTGCAAAAAGCCTTCTTTGCTTTATGAAACTAGAATTTCTTGCCCTAGCTAAGCAATGCCTCCAAATATGGTACAAACCTGAAACTTATCTTAACAAACTAATTAGTACCATATAGCTCCTATTTGGTTTGTTATCATCAAAACTCTAAACAAATGGAGAGTGTAACCTTATGGGCCAACAGTGAAGATACCGAAGTCATTATTGAATCAGGAAGTAGAATTGAATCACCAAGTGGGAGATCATGATCATATTCATGCTCAAGTTCTATTTCAGGAAAGGAAGAACTTGCCAAACTATCAAAATTTGGAGTTTCGGTAAGTTCAAATGATGGTACTGAATTAGAATCTTGTTGTCCAAAGCAACGTGACTCTTCGGCTCTAAGAGAGTGGTTACGATTTCAGAATTGGCCGAATGGTGAGAACGCAAAGATTGCACCATCATATCTATTTCATGATCACGAGCTAATCTAGCCTGAGTCATGGCTTCAAGCATCTTTTCATAGTCGATTGGTGCATCATTTTGTGATTGGACTTGAAAAGAGGAAGTGTAATCGTGATGAAGTTGTGAGTCGGTCAGATTTTGTGATTGTTGCTTGGACTCGCGCATCATCATGTCAAAGATTGATGGTAATTGTTGCTTGGACTCATGCATACTCATCATTTCCAAGATAGATGGTTTTCTATTCTGAATGGGTGGATCTGAGTATGAATTTTGGGAATCTTGTGGACAAGGTGGATATGGGGGACAAGTTGGTTGAAAATTGAACTCGGGGGAAGCGAAACCCCATGAACTCTGTGAAGAGTTGAAAGTGGTATGGAAATTATGGTCATAAGATGGGGGACATGGGTTATATTCATTCGGATAAGACCATTCCGGCACACTAGATTGGTCAAAGTTATGATATGCCGGGTTGGTAATATCTGTAAAAGAGGATGGTGTGTAATATGGATTAAAATTGGAAAAATTATTATTATATGCCATATCACACAAACACAAACAAAGAAAAAGAAAACAAACAAATAAGCAAACAAAAAAAAAAGAAAAAAAAATTCTAACCTAAGTTAGGGTAGACCTATGACCTAGACGACTCCTAACTGGTTAGACTGTCCACAGGAGGTAGGGTGTAGACTTTGACCACAAGTTAATCAGCCAGGTCAGGGCAAGATTGGTGGGAGGTTTTCCGTCAAAGACGTTCTTTATTAAATAACCACCAATCTTCGGGCTTTCGGCCCTCAATCCCCTTCCTAGACACTGATTTGACAAGAGTCAAATTCTAACACTGTTCCCCCTTAGGATAATCTCCTAATTGAGTCCGAGATGTCCTTAGGGCCAACGTCTACTAATTTTTAGTTAGGCTTGGGTTAGTGAGTGAGGAGATTGTTTGTGGGCCAAGGAAGGGTGATGAAATCCCCACCTTATCTTATTTATAGGACATGCCCTTAAGTCAATTTAGTGCACGTGTAAAGCAATAGATAAGTATTCACTCAAAGCAAATAAATCAGCCAAGGGTGCTTCCTAGTCTATATGCAATGCAAACGTACTTTGTCTCCAGCACTCTTCAACAAAAAAAATAAAAAAAATAAATGACACGTGCCTTAAATGCAAGAGTCTAAATTTTTTTTATTTATCAACAAATAGGTTAATGTTAATTAATTAGCAGTGTACAGGTTTATCACAGAACAAAATTTAACAGAGCAGTAAACCAGATTTGCAATTAGCAGCAACCCTGCAGAAAACAGGGTGAGTAGTCAACTACTCAGGCCGCGAAAACGCGGCTTTTGCCGCGGAACCGCGGCTCTGTAGTAGGCCCTGTTGCTCTGCCTTCGAGGGCAGAGCCACAGAGTTGCTATATCTCATTGCTGCTTGTTATTGTTCCTGTTCTCTAAACCTGCAAACAGAAAGAATAAAAGAATTAGTTATGTTATGATTTTTTTTTTTAGAGAAAAACTTACCGTCCCTCCCCGGCAACGGCGCCAAAATTTTGATTGAGATTTTCCTGCACACAAAATATAATCTATCAGATTTAAGAATTAGAGATGTGCAAGGTGCTCAATACTATCCGCTGTAGCAATGGTTATGCGGGTTGTGATCCTCAGGGAGGGACTAGCGATGGAAGCTTGTTTAGCAAGTTATCTCTTTTTATTTATTTTGTTATTTACAATGGTATTTACAATGAGTTGTGAAGAAAAGAATGAGTTGGAAAGATGTGGAGTTGGTGGTCTAAACTAAAATTACAAAGAAAGAAAGAAAAACTAAAAACACATACCTACCTCTTCTGCCTTGCTTACCTTTGATCCGTTTGCAATGATTTACCTTGTCTCTGAAGGCATTCAAGCATGGGATATAGGATCTGTTCATCACCATAGGCCATCAAGGGCTCTTCTTTGGCTAAGCAGTCTCGAAGCGATCAGTTCTCATGGTTTGCAAGACATCAGAGAAAAACAATAAAAGAAAACAAGAACAGAAGAATAAAACTAGAATAAAAGAACAAAAACTAACCTTGAGTAGATTTTATTAACAATGGAAGAAAAGTATAACTTACACCGATGTCACCTCAGTACAAGCATGAACTCCTTCCTCCATAAAAGCATCCTCCACTCTCAGTTACATAAAAAAATAAAAATTACAAAAAGAAAAATAAAAACCTAAACTACAACTAGCCTAAAAACCCTAGATTTTGCTCTGTAGTTCGCTGTCCTTCTTTCTCGGTTACTCTGCAGGGGTATTTATAGGTACAGAAGGAGGTAGAGTCCCGTTACGATTCCTCCATGGAAGCAGTTGCCCGAAATCATCTATAATGCCGTGGAAACGCGGCTTGGGCCGCGTTTCCGTGGCCAAGTCATGGCTGATGGCCACGCGCTTTCGCGCGTGGCCTCCTCTGGTCCGTCCATCTGGCTTTATCCGTTTGGAAGTTGTATCTCGACTCTTTATTTTGGATTTTTGGGATAGCTTAGGAAGCAAGTTACCCTAAATCCAAATCTTTTATCAACGAATTTGTGATCTTGAACTCTCCTTCTTTGGCTCTTATCCTCATCCTGCAAGTATTTAGGATTGAATAGAAGTCTATCCTTCCCTCTTCTTTTATTATTTGCAACTATTGCCCTTAGTAATTGCAATTTTGATATATGATAATTGCAACTTTTGCAATGGGCTTTAAACATGGGCTTTTGGGCTTCTTTTAAGGCTTTATTCTTTATTTTTATTTCTCAAGGCCTGCACACAATAAATAATAAAATATTAGTAAATGTGCAGAATTATAGGAATAAATATGAAAATGTGATAGTAAATGTATTGAAAAATATGCACTTTTTACTACCTATCAGTAAAACTTGTAAGTAAGTTAGAGTTAGAACCCTCATCTTAATATGTCATAGTTCTTATTTGCACAAGGCTTGTTTGACACTATTGACTCATTTGGGTTATCAATCGAGTTGTTAGAGATTAGCGGGTTAGTAGTTAGTTAGCCATACAATGAAAAAGTTACCTAGACATGAGTAAGAAAAACAAGAGAGAAGAAGTAAATAAAAGAAGTTTTATACTAAGACAAGGAAGTAAAAGCAAGTAAAAACACCAAGTGATGGAAAGAAGAAAGAGAAGTATTACTTGTATAAGATTGTCACCTTCAAATACAACTTGTACACACTCTCTCTCTCTAATGGTTAAACTAAGCTAGAAGAAGAATAAAACACAAATAAACTACAATTCCTAAAAACAAACTAACATCAAAACCCTAAACTCTGGATATCTCCTTCTGAAGAACACCAAGAGGGTATTTATAGGCACCAGGAGAAAGGGGGCCAGGGGGGATAATCCCTGGCCCGAAGTACTGGCGCAACGGTGCCAGTACTACCATGAAAACACGGCAAAAGCCACGTTTTCGTAGCTATAACAGAGCGACCCGCGTGGTGCCGCCTGCTATGCGCTGTCGCTTCGTCCCCCTATCAGTTGTACCTCCTGGATAGATTTGAGCACCCATGTCTGACAGAATCACCCTCCAAGGTTAATGGCTATCTTTGTAGGCTTTTAATCACCAATTAAAAGGTAATTTTGGGTCTTCTTCTTCATTCTACACCATGGACCTAGAAACAATAAGAAAACCATTATTAGTAATATTTTATATAAAATAAATGTGAAGATGTGGTTTGAAATATGCAATATTAGAGACTAATCAAGGCCACCTCGGTGCTGATCTTGAGAACTTTTGTGCCTTCTGGATGAGTCAGTTCCTCAATCATTTCAGCAATGTTTGAGGAGGTTTTGCCTTCAGCAGTAGCGGTGTCCACTGTAAAATATTATCAAAGCAGATGTTAAGATATTATCTATATATCTGATAAGAGAAGCCATGGAGGAAAACAAAGGATACATTTAGTGGTAGCACCGTAGATGGCAGCTCTGTCTCTGGGGCTGCTGCTTGCATTTCCTCTTCTGTCTTATGCGAAAATTTGCTGACATCGTGAGGAGCAGGTTTAGATCCAATATCATGGTCGTCTCCTTCAGACAACGAAAATAATACTTCAACTAAGGGAGCCTCGGCAATTGGAGCTTTCCCACCAATTGGTCCAATAGTCGGACTCGATTTGGGAATCTTCAAGTCTAGCATCATAATGCTTGGGAAGCTCAGTTGTGTTTTGACACCCTCGCTTGAGCCATCAAGGACGTTGATGGAGCTTCTAACTGAGGCTCTTTCGTAACTTCTATCCCTTCTGAAGCAGCAGGGCCTCTACCACGCCGACTCCGAATGAACGGAGGGGCCACCTCCTCTTCTTCCTCAGACTCCATGGGGCTCAACCCTGATTGAGAAGCCCCCTGCAATGAAACTTCAGCTTTAGACTCTTTCGTGCCTTCTTCCGACTTGAACCACCTGCAGAGGAGGATGGATGGGCACGCATCACTATAGCTTGGCGAGACTTTCTTATAGAGCGTTCCTCTGATATTTAACAACGTGCCCTGCCGCTTCATATGCACCAGCCTCTTTCACAGCCTCCAAATACTCGTTCATTCCCTTCTTACGAACGATCTTGGATCCCTTACAGGCACTGTTGGTGGACTTGATGGTAATGCATGAGGCATTCATTTCATAACCCGGCACTGTATTGGCAATAACATACCAAGTGCAAAAACTGAGACTGATATGTAAATTGGGGGATCGCTGAGGAAGACTGAACGTTGCCCCTGTCCCTCTAGCCACGTGGAAGTACCACACCTCAACCCCTTCGAATAGGTTCCGGCTAAAGTGAAAGCCAGTATTCGAATTTCTCATGTAGAGCTAATCATACCCGAATTAGCGAGCAAATCGACTTGCCAGATACAGCTCGATCGTGCAGGTGTCACCTTGGCAAAAAATGAGATATCTGAGTCAAATATTTATTAGCCAACAGAAGACACCGGTCGATAAGTAAGTATAACCTTTTGGCCCTGCGAAGTCCAGGAAGCGGTCCCCATACAACATATCCTGAATGTCAGGGAAGCATCGGACCAACTGATAGTTGAAGTCGCTCTGAATGGCTCTCCTAATATAGAATATATAGGCATGTTGCCAAGTCGAGCACTCTAACTTCTGAAGAAATGACATAAAGTCTTCCGATGTGTACAGGGCCATCATCAGAGATGGGCAATGCATAACATACCATGCTACCAAGTAGGTATAGGGAAGTTCGACTCTAGGAGTAGGCACCTTGACTTCAAGATCACCATGCTGGTCAATAAGCACATTACCATCATCTCTACTAGAGCTTCTACTTTGCAGAATGTCTTGGTTAATACCCGAAGCCCGCTCTTAATGCATCCTACTATCATTGGAAGAAGGGCAATACTTTGACCAAACGCCAGTAGGATAGCGGGATATACCACATCGGCCACTATAACTTCACGGGAAAGTGTCAGCATGACGCATCATTTCAACCACATCATTAAGAATCTAGCTAGCAAAACCCTGTTGGAAATAGGGTCTTGGCCTGACAGTGAAAACTTTTGAAAAATGTGCCTGGTCTGAAAGTATCCTCGGCTGATTCTATGCTATATGAGGACATTAATGCGCTGATTCTCTCCTTAATTGTTGCATCTATGCTTGGAGCTAGGTAAGTCAATCGGTTAGCCTTGTCTCCCAGACCATTGAAAAGGTAATCTGCCCAGGCTATCAGTTTGAGCCCTCCGGACCTCAAACCAGAGACTTTCAGTGTATATATGAAAGTGACACAAAACTTCCTAGTATGTCGCATATACCAAAGGAGAACTCTCCTCCATTAGGTGTAATTCTTCAGCTTGCGGGACATATTCTTCGTAAGGAGTGTCCCACATCGCTAACCCAGAGACTTCATACATTTCATAAAAAGCAAATCCCATCTCCTCGACCGGGG
Source organism: Agave tequilana (assembly GCA_038442645.1). NCBI lineage: Eukaryota > Viridiplantae > Streptophyta > Magnoliopsida > Asparagales > Asparagaceae > Agave > Agave tequilana. Next base: position 26,326 of record JAVJIF010010501.1, on the reverse strand, counting down.
TGAAGATTGTGCGTGTCTCTGGATTGTAACACTCCGGCATGGCAAAAAAAATGATAACTGCTTTGCAGGATGCCATACGGAACAACTCAGACCGCAGTATAGAGGATGATCTGTAGTAGCTCATCCTTCAAATCTTCAAGGACAAAGCCCACCATCCTCAACCACCAAAATTTGTCCGAAGAATGGACCCATCCCAGTGCTCGGAACTCGCCTTTTGGGAAATCACCCTTCACGACCATAAATTGATTAATGAACATAGCTGCCTGATGAGGAGTCTCGCCTACGAGATATTTTGCCTTCAACAAACCCGGCAGCAGTCCGATTACATTCCTGTCATGACCTGTTGGGACTATAGTGTGATGAGAGATTCGCTCAAGGGAAACTCTAGATTGATCCTCTATTAAATCCCACTCCATTAATCAATGAAGGGACATCGATTGAATGGACGACAAGGATAACATCCTTTCCATATCCAGGAGAAAGAAGCGACGTTCTCCAAGCCGATGAAGCCATTTGTAGCTGCCGTCAAGCATCACCTCTACATCCTTATTGATGAAATTTCCGAATAAGAAATATGGCTTTCTTAGTAATAAACAGTCATCCGATTCAAATCTCCAGTCTGTGATGAGCATTTGGAGAGTCTACGAGCTTGCCTTAATTTGGTTTGCCGCTGTTGATTCTTCTCAGTAAAAGCCGGCAACAGTCCTGTTGAGGCCAAAGGTGACATCTAGACTCGGGCCACCCACATGACCAAAATGACGTCTCTTCGCCAGAAGGTCTGAGGAGTACTTCACTGCAAAAAGAAAAGAACACAAAGTTAATAATTTGAAAATAGTGAAATTACCCTAAGTGTTGGAATTCAAACGTGGGGCTCAACACATGAGACCCGTGTTCTGTGATTAAAACATGAGGCTCACATGAATTCCGCGTCCGAACTCCACACTCAGAAAATATTTCTAAGTCTTAAGACTCAAACGCGAGTCTTACAAATGAGACCTGCGTTTAGAAATCTCAGGACGCGGAGTCTCCTGGACTCGCGTTCAATTCGCAGACGTGAAGGTCGCGTCGATAAAACAGAAAAACGTCAGGATCACCAGACCCGCGTTCTGTTCATGATCGGTCACATATATTGCATACATATTGTCACATTACCATACTTATTATCTAAATAAATCATATTAATAAGTCCTATTTTCTTTATAAAATGCAAGCTCATTGCTAAATGATAGGAAAGAGAAAAAAGCCCAAAAGCCCATCAAATTCTAATTTAATTTAGAATAAATTCAAAATCAGGTAATCAGGGCAGATCTTGACAAATCAGAGAGGTTAAAAACTGGTTGAAATGGATCCTCTCAAATCAAGTGGTTAAAGCCAACAATCAAAGTTCGTTTCGTCAAATCCAGGAGCTGAAACAGTGAATCCAGAAAGACAAAAGGGAGCCAAAGCCCACGCCAACTACTCCTCCACCAGGATGTGGCCACTTGGCCGCGGCCAAAGCCGCGGATCCGCGACTTGTTGATGGAGATAAGGGGAGCGTTTTCTCCCCTTATCTCCTCACTCCTTTCCCTCTGGGGTTTTGCCTATAAAAGGCAGGGCTTTGTACAGAAAAAGGGACCGGAACTTAGATTTAGTTTTTCTCTTTGTTTTTAAGGTTTTAGACTCTTTGTTAGATAGTATAGAAGTTGTAACTCTGTTTTGTAATTTGTAGTTCAGTTCAAATACCAGTGAGAGAGAGGAATTTAGTGATTGCATTCTTAAGATGGAAGTGACAGTAATAAAAGAATCAAGCTTTCTCTTCTTTCACTCTATTCCCGGTATGTCTTGCTTTATTTACTTGCATTATTTTTCGTCTTCCATGAGTAACTAATTTCATTTTCTGGGCTCACTATTATTCCTCTCTCTGATCCCTCTTCTTTTTGAATGATTTTTGATGAAAAGACCCAATGAATCATTTGCATGCCTAAACTAAGTCTTTCTTGTTGAAAGTGTTCTTGAAGGCACATGAGGATGGGTTTGGATTTTAAAACTTCTACTTCTTTTAAAAAACGTTTCTTGAACTTATTTTTATCTTATACTTGAACTACTTGATGATTTAACATTCAATTCAAGACGATTTCTTAAAAAAAAGAGTTAACTTTTTCAAACTATCTTATGTGCTTTTCTTAAAACTTTCTAAACTCAATCTTATATTTTTGTCTATGATCAAGTGGAGGCACTAAGGATTTTAGGAGAAGAACTCATCGTTGAGTAATGAGATGTGAGCCCAGATCTTTTTCGTATATTAAAAAACAACAAATCACTCTTCAAGCTTTATAAAAAATCACATTTTCCAAAGTCTTCTCTAATTTTTAAGTTTTTCTTTTAATCATTTCTTTCTCTCCATCCTCTTTTCAACTAAAAAACTAGCACCATTCTTAGCTTTTTAAACAAAACACCAAAAAACTTTCATCGTATTCCTCCTCATGGACACGACCTGTTAGCCCAAAGCTACACGGTAATTCATTGCTCTTTCATTTTACAGTCAATTTTTGGCGCTGTTGCCGGAGAGGGAACGGTGTATTTGTTTTATAACAAGTTTGGTGTGTTATTTCAGGGAAGTTAAGATTCAGATTTAGCACTCTAGCTTTGTAGGAGAAGACTTGCTATTCTGTGGCCCTACTCTCGAAAGTAGGAAACAAAATTTCAAGAAATTGCAGTGCAAGTTTGAAAATTTGTGGACTACTAAAAAAACTTTTTTTTTTGTAGGACATACCGCTTTGCAAAAATACAGTTTTTGTGTATTATTCTTGCTATATTTGATATACACACTCCCTATTTTAATCCAACAGTAATTTGAGTGATTGTTAATTGCTTAAAAAATGTTTAGACTTGCATTCTAGGCATTTGTCTAATTACGTTTCTTTTACAATTACTGTTGAAGATAGCTGGAGACAAGGTACGTATGCATAGCATATAGTTTAGGAAACATTCTTGGGTGATATTTGCTTTTGAATGTTACTTTTTTAGATCTTGCACACTCTGCACAATCAACTCTAAGGGTAAAACCCAAATCAAGATAAGGTGAAAAAGTCATTACCCTTCCTTAGCCCACAAACCATCTCCAAGCACGCACAAGTTTAGCCTAAGTAAAATCTGATAGACGTTGGCTTTAGGAACATCTCGAACGCACTAGGAGATTATCCTAAGGGAGAAGGTGTTAGAATTTGACTCCTGCCAAATCAGTGTCTAGGAAAGGGATTGAGGGGCGAAACCTCGAAGTCTGGTGGTTTGGCTTAATTAGCCCGTCGCTTTTGCGCAGATACCTCCTACTAATCTTGCCCTGAGCTGGCTGATTAGCTTGTTGTCAAAGTCTACATTATACCTCCTGTGGACAATTAACCAGTTAGGAGTTATCTAGGTCAAGGTTACCTTAGACTAGACTTGGTTGTTTTCTCTTCTTGACTATTGGTGAACTTGTTTGTGATTGTGTTTGTGTATGCAAGTGTGGTCAAGAGACCCTAATTCATCTAGGTTAACTAGAAACACATCACCACCCAAGTTCAAACCAAGACCAGATTCGGTTATGGCTCAACCGACATCTTTGCAGGATAGGTTCTAACCCATTAGAACCTCACTTTTATCCTGCATCCAACTTCCATCGGTTGGTGAACACAACTTTGAGCTTAAGCCTCAGTTCATCAGCACACTCCCTAAGTTCCATGGCTTAGTGTCCGAAGATACTGATTTCTTCATAAGAGAATTTGAGGAAGTATGCTTAATGATGAAAATCTCACACCTTGTAGATGATGCTATTAGGTTGAGATTTGTCCCATTTGCTCTTAAGGACTTAGCCAAGAAATGGCTCTACAGCTTAGCGGCTGGTCTATCACATCCTTGGATGGTTTCATCAAGGTCTTCTTGAAGAAATTCTATCCAATTCATAAGACCGCTCTCGTTAGAAAAAATATCATGCAATTCAAGCAAGAACCTAGTGAACTGTTTAGGAGGTACTTTGAACGCTTCAAAGACCTCCTTGTCCAATGTCCTCATCATGAAATAGAGAAATGGTGACAATGCCAAATTCTATATGATGGTTTAGACTACTCAACCAAGACCCTTTTAGAAAGCATGTGCCAAGGGGATTCTTGCAGAAGGATGAGTATGAAGGATGGGATTTATATGAGAATCTAGCTGAAAAGACCATTCAATGGGAACCTACTAGTGAAAGCTCTAGGAATCCAAACTCTATCTCTTCAAAAGGAGGTCTCCATTCAATTGAATCATCCATAGCTAACGAGGCTAAGTTAGCTAACCTAGCGAGAAGACTGGAAGCTTTAGAAACTAAGGAACCAAGTCCAGTCAATCAAGTCAGCCCAAACTAATTTCTAACTCCGGGTTGTACTTACTGTCAGGCCATGAATCATGTGTTTGAGGAGTGTCTTATATTTCAAGCTAAAAAATACTTTCCAGAACCGATGAATGCGGCCTTTTCAAGGCTGAACAATGATCCTTATGCTCCAACATACAATCCTGGCTGGAGAAATTACTCAAATTTCTCATGGAGCCAACACAACAATGACCACCCACGGTCGAACCAGGCAAGCCACTTCCATCATCCCAATAATTCTTCCAATCATCAACCCAACTTCCAAATTACCCTCACAATTCTCCCAACAATTTTTCAAATTATCAACAAAATTTTCCCAACCAAGCTCCACCATCTTCCTTCCAGAATCCTCAACTTGAAAGGAGAATGACTGATTTTGAGAAAAATATGGAAAGGAACATGAAGAACCAAGATTCCCTCATGCAAATAATACAGAGGCTAGAGGGTCAAATGAGCCAGTTAGCCAATCGACAACATGAGAGGCAAAAGGGTACCTTGCCCAGTCAACCAATTATGAATCCTAAGAATCTCAACAAGCTAATTTGGTTGAGGATCAATCATTGAATCAATGTAATGCTGTTCATATATTGAGGTCAGGAAAGAAAGTTGATAACCAAGTGTCAACAACACCCAATCCCAGTCAGCACAATCACACTCCAGCATCCACTTCATCTAGTCCCAATCCTTCCAAATCTGACGAATCTGAAATAGATAAGTCAACCAGTCAGGTGTACAAGCCTATAGTACCATTTCCTAATAGGCTAAAGAACAACAAGCAGAATCCACACATGGATAAAATAATTGAGATCTTCAACCAAGTGAAGATAAATGTGCCACTTCTTGATGCCATCTAACAAGTCCTGTCCTATACAAAATTTCTTAAGGACATGTGCACCAAGAAGAGAAAGACTAATGTACTCAAGAAAGTCTTCTTAGCCAGTAATATTAGTGAGCTACTGTAGGGTCTGATCCCTGTCAAGTACAAGGATCCGGTTGTCCCACCATTGCCTGCACTATAGGACAAGCCGAGATTAGTCACGCACTTCTTGACTTGGGAGCGAGTATCAACCTGCTTCCATTCTCAGTTTATCAACAACTTGGGTTGGGCGATCTTAGTCCAACTGGAGTCACAATCCAACTGGCTGACCGTTCTGTAAAAGTTCCAAAGGGAGAAATTAATAATATCCTTATCCGGGTCGGGGAGTTCATCTACCCAGTTGATTTCATAGTTCTTGAGACACAACCTGTGTCCAATCCTAGGGCGCCCATTCCTTGCTACTACCAATACTATTATTAATTGTAGAAATGAGTTTATGAGATTAATCTTTGGGGACATGACTAGAGAAGTCAATGTCTTCAACCTAGAAAAACAACCTCGTAAGATAAGAGACCAAACATTTGAGGTAAACTTTGTTGAAAATAATTGTGATGAAGAAAGTGAAAGTATAGAGAATGAGTCTCTGTTTCTTGATGAATTATTTAATAATGTATGTGATTATCTTAATGATAAGGCATATGTCAGAGATCCTAATTTTAGAGTCCCTTTAAAAAAAGAAAATTTGATTTGAATATCTTCACTTTCGCCGAGCCAACCAATAATATGTCGCATGAGAATATAATTCAAGAACCTCCGATTGACAAACTCTTTGAAAACCTCTTCGAAGAAGAACTCATGTGTTTGGATGAACCAACTAGAGATATTTTGGTTAATTACATATCTCTAGGGGAAAGTGTTGACCTAAGCTTTAAGGAGATATATAGAACTGAGTTATAATTCCTAGGCATTCATAGTGAGAAAGTTTCAACTGAGAAGTATGGTGGAGGTCAATTTTTAAATAATGAATGTAGAAATATGAGGAAGAAAAACCTAAAGAAGGTGAGACTGGGGAGGAAGAGAACTAAAATGACAAAAAAATTGGCCTCCCCACTATGCCCTATAAAGAGGACCCATTGGAATGATGGGAAGAGAGCTAGAGGGATGAAACCGAAAAAGATCTAGGTGTGGGAGAAACTTGATGTTATACATATTTTTGTATAATATATGCACCTCTTTATATTTCATTTCATGCATCTATACATTTCTTTCATACATTGGGGACAATGCATGAGATAAGTGGGGGGGCTCTAACATGACTAATATAACTTAAAAAAAACAAAGAAAAAATTTATATATATATATATATATATATATAAAAGAACTTTTTGAAAGGTAAGAACAATATTTGATATATTTTTTATAAGAAATTAAGTCAATTTTAAGGAATAGGAAAATCATTACTAGGATTTCTTATACTTGGTCAAAATAAGATAACTTGTTTGATTTTCAGGGTTAGGAAGAAATTGATGAAAGTAATCTAGTCTTGATCTTTACCTTAAAGAAATATGCACACTTTATACACTTACACACTTAGGGTTCAAAGACAAAAATTCTTATGCCATATAAAAAAATAAAAAAATGCAAATCTAATTATTGATTAGCTAGGTGCTTTGGCCTAAGCAAGCCTTAGTATTTATACAAAAGATAATTAGATAAGTATGAAATATATATATATATAAATCCTCTGATTAAGCTGAGTGTTTGTGCCTCATGAAGCATAAGTATTCACGCCTAAAAGGGGTACATTTTATAATAAAAACCTTGGTTTCGTGGCCTTTTCTGCTCGAGTGTTTAAGTCCTTAGGGGTGTTTTCTCACCTGGTCCCTAAAACTGTCCGTTTGGGTGTCACCGACTAAAGGCTCGTACATGGGCAGATTAGAAAGCCTAATGGAATTGAGGAATAAATATCACTAAAAATAAATATAAATAAGGCATAGGAGTTAATGTTAAAGAACCCTTAGTCAAACTTCACGGTCACGATGGCGCATAAGACTCAGGGTAAAGTAATAGACTAGATGAGAAACACAATTTGACTCCTTATTTTGATTGATGACATGTTTTTGAATAGAGACTAAGTCTAGGAATGAAAAGTTTGATATTCCTGTAACTTATATATTACTTGAACTCTTACAAATATACTTCAAATATTTTCTCTTTTCAAATGCTTTACGAAATACTATCATTTTTTCTCTTTCTTTATGGATTTTGTAGGTGCAATCTACTGAAAACCCTCACGAGACAAAAACTCGTCCTCTAGGGGTAACCTAGAGGTTTAACGGCTTGTTGCACATGCTCAGTGCAATCGAATGACCTGCGAAAGTGGTTTAATAATTGATTTAGATTACTTTTGATATTTTGCTCGAGGGCGAGCAAAAGATAAGTGTGGGAGTGTGATTGGTCACATATATTGCATACATATTGCCACATTACCATGCTTATTATCTAAATAAATCATATTAATAAGTCCTATTTTTCTATAAAATGCAGCCCATTGCTAAATGATAGGAAAGAGAAACGAGCCCAAAAGCCCATCAAATTCTGATTTAATTTAGAATAAATTCAAAATCAGGGAAATCAGGGCAGACCTTGGCAAATCAGAGATGTTGAAAACCGGTTGAAATAGATCTTCCCAAATCAAGTGGTTAAAGCCAACAATCAAAGTTCGTTTCGTCAAATCTAGGAGCTGAAATAGTGAATCCAGCAAGACAACAGGGAGCCAAAGCCCGAGCCAACTACTCCTCCACCAGGATGTGGCCACTTGGCCACATCCTGGCCGCGAATCCACGGCTTGTTAGTGGAGATAAGGGGAGCGTTTGCTCCTCTTATCTCCTCACTCCTTTCCCTCTGGGGTTTTGCCTATAAAAGGCAGGTTTTGTACAGAAAAAGGGACCGAAACATAGATTTAGTTTTCTCTTTGTTTTTAAGGTTTTAGGCTCTTTGTTAGATAGTATAGAAGTTGTAACTCTATTTGTAATTTGTAATTCAATTCAAATACCAGTGAGAGAAAGGAATTGAATGATTGTATTCTGAAGATTGAAGTGACAGAAATAAAAGAATCAAGCTTTCTCTTCTTTCACTCCATTTCACGGTATGTCTTGATTTATTTACTTGCATTGTTTTTCGTCTTCCATGAGTAGCTAATTTCATTTTCTGGGCTCACTGTTATTCCTCTTTCCGATCCCTCTTCTTTTTGAATGATTTTCGATGAAAAGACCCAATGAATCATTTAAATGCCTAAACTAAGCCTTTCTTGTTGAAAGTGTTCTTGAAGGCACATGAGGATGGGTTTGAATTTTAAAACTTCTACTTCTTTTAAAAAATGTTTCTTGAACTTGTTTTTATCTCATACTTGAACTACTTGATGATTTAACATTCAATTCAAGATGATTTCTTAAAGAAAAGAGTTAACTTTTTTAAACTATCTTATGTGCTTTGCTTAAAACTTTCTAAACTCAATCTTATGTTTTTTTGCCTATGATCAAGTTGAGGCACTAAGGATTTCAGGAGAAGAACACATTGTTGAGTAGTGAGCCCAAATCTTCTTCGTATATAAAAAAGAACAAATCACTCTTCAAGCTTTATAAAAAATCACCTTTTCCAAAGTCTTCTCTAATTTTTAAGTTTTTCTTTTAATCACTTTCTTTCTCTCCATCCTCTTTTCAACTAAAAAACTAGCATCATTCTTAGCTTTCTAAAACAAAACACAGAAAAGTTTTTATCGCATTCCTCCTCGTGGACACGACCCGTTAGCCTAAAGCTACACGGTAATTCATTGCTCTTTCATTTTACAATCAATCATCAATGCGAGAACTGCGTTTACAAATCAAATGCGGACCAGTGAGATTCGCGTCGACTGTTCAGCTTCAACAGAAGTTTTGAAAGTTCCAAAAAAGTTAAGAGATAGTGTCTCTTTGTGTTCTTAATGGCGAAAGCCATTCTACTTACTAGAAATGGGGGCTTCCTGAGGAGGAGAACCGCCCACGGTGGTCGGCGCAGTGGCGGCACTTGAAGAAGCAGCATGTTGCTTAAGTTCTGGGGCCATCTCGATGGTGAAAATCTTAGCAAGATTTAAAAAAGCTCGAAGCTTTATGGGTTCTGAGAAAGCTTGAGAGCTTTTGCTTTCAGACGCGGTCTGATTAAAGGTGATGAACAGTCAAGTAAATTGACTGTTGAAAGACCCGGGTCTTTTATAGGACTTTTAGTGGCCGAGATACGCAGCGCTTGTCTCGAGCTTAATTTAAGCCAGATACGCGTCCAACGCGGCACTCACGTCCGTGTCTGGAAGCATCTAACACGATCTTCGTGTTTTAAACTGAGAGTCGCGTCTCAAAGACGCGTCTCAACATCAACTGAGAATCACATCTCAATAATAACTGGGAATCGCGTCTCAACATCAACTAAGAGTCGCGTTTCAACACCAATAGAGGGTCGCGTTTCTACTGAAATTACACCTAGAGGGGGGCGAATACGTATAAGGCTAATCAAATCAATATTCAATGCAAAATAAAAATGAGATGATGCAAACGATCACTCAAAGTAAGATTAGAAACCGTATACCCCCGTGAAGGGTTCTCAATGCAATCTTGTTGTAAGAATACAAATCGACAATAAATGAATGATATAAAGTAGATAAAATAGACAAGTAAATCAATCGCAAACAAAGAGATTTATTTCGAGGTTCGAGCCACCGCTGTACGTCCCCGCCTTCACCACCGTGAAGGATTTTCAATCCACTAGAACTTTTCATCAAAGGAATTACAACCACTATGGAGTACACAACTCTCCAACACACTCCTCTAATCCAGAGGCAGCATAGCAACAATATAATAAGCACTGGGTGATCAAAAGACCACAAACTCTCTCTTGAAATATTTCTTTATAAAAACCCTAGAGAATAATATATAAGATTGAAGCTCAAGATTTTGTAAGTGAAATTTAAAAATAGAAGACAGATTTTTAGAACCAAAACTTGAAGAGAATTTCAGAGAATAAAAGCACAAAAACTGAAACAAATTTTTTTCTCAAGTAAGCACAAAACATGAATCTTTTCAAATTGTTGTAGTAAAAAACTTAACCCTAATGACCCCTTTATGTAGGTTTTAGGAAGAGCAAACTTAGAATAGTTTTACTAGCATAAAAAGAGGTATAAATTGACCCTCAAAATCAACTATCCACGTTTGTTTTTAAATATGTTTAAAAATAACTAAAACAAAACAGTCAGAATTGCTAATCTGGCATACTAGCGGTCGACCGGCCGGTCGACCGTTAGATTCAAAAATCTGATCGTTAGCACTCCCCGGTCGACCGTACCAAACCGAGAGTTGGCTACTTAGAGTTGGTTGACCGCCCGGTCGACCGCAACAGGGACCGGTCGTCCGTTCGGTCGACCGAGAACGTGCACAACGTGCACACCCCCAATTGTCAGAACTCCGGTCTATCGTGCGGTTAACTGTTCTGGCCTGTAATAGGCACGGTCGACCGCGCGATCGACCGACCTTGGCCAAAACAGTTTTTGAAAAAATCTTTTGAAGATATGTTAAATTTTGAAATATTTTTGTTTGGATTTTGGAAGATAGGAAACATACATAGCTGTTAGATATAAGTTCAAAACTTGATAAAAAATATTTTAGAAAATTTGAGAACCCAAAATCATACTTTAGAAAAAATGTGCATTTGGTGTGTGTGTGTGTGTATTTTGAGCTTCAACCGTATATTCTAATCTTTAGCAAAAACTATTTATAAGATGAGTTTACAAGCAGGCGTCTCTGAAACTTGATGTTGAGCAGTGATTGAGCTACAGCCTAATATCCCATGCTTGAGCCATCCATACATGTACCAACTTGAAATTCATTCTTGAACTTCTATTAATACCAAATAGCTTTTATATGGTTTGTTACCATCAAAACACATAACTCGGGAATTGTAACCTTTGGGCCAACAATCTTCACCTTTTTGATGATGACAAAATATATAAGCTATAAAACAAAATATAGGAGGGAGGTAAAAGCTCCCCCTCAAATGATGCTCTATTATCAAGTACTATAAAATAAAATATAGGAGGAGGTAAATCTCCCCCTCAAATGATGCCCTATTATCAAGTATAAAACATACAAAAAACATATATGAGATAAATATGAAACCAAAATATGAAACCACCACAAATACTTCTCCTTCTTTTTGTCATACATCAAAAAGGGTTAGTAAACAACCATGAAATCTCATCAATCAATAATACAAACATTTAGTTCACCACATATAAAAGAAAATCGATTAAAATCAAGTGTTTAGTAAAAATATCTGCAAGTTGAAATTCAGTAGAAACATAATCAATATCAATATCACCTTTCTCATAATGATATCTAGAAAGTGATATCGAATCTCTATTACTTAGTCTTACTATGTTGATTTACATTTTTAGTTATATGAATAGTACTAGTATTATCTCAAAATATTTTAACATGGTCATAATGTAAATCATAATCAAGGAGAGTATGTTTCATCTAAAGGACTTGAGCACAACAAGCCCCAGCCGCAATATACTCCGCCTCGACGATTTAGAGGGCTACAGAAATTTGTTTCTTGAAAGACCATGAAACAAGACAATTTCCTAGAAATAGACAAGTTCCACTTGTATTCTTCCTATCCACTCTACAACCTGCATAGTCGGCATCCAAAAAACTCGTCATTGAAAATTATCCGATCTTCGGATACCATAGACCCATTCCAATAGTGCCCTTAAGGTATCAAATAATGTGTTTTATCGCAATCAAGTGGGACTCTTTAGGACAAGATTGGAATTTAGCACAAAGACATACACTAAACATGATATCCGGCCTACTAGCCGTTAAATACAACAAACTACTGTTGGCCCAATGGCCTTCCACTCTAATTTTGATGATGATCAACTCATGTAGTTATGTTTAATATTCATTGCATATATTTATTGTTTTTCCCTATGCATGAGTTAAGGGGGAGCTTCTTGAAGCTTATCTTTAATCCATGCATATATAACTCCATGAGTTTTGTCATCATCAAAAAGGGGGAGATTGTTGGCCCAATGGCCTTCCACTCTAGTTTTGATGATGATCAACTCATGTAGTTATGTTTACTAATATTCTTGTGTTTCTAAGTTTCAGATCATTAACAGGATATTAGTTGGTGATTAGCTTCAACAAGGAGTTTAGAAGCTTTCCATGTTGATTCCGGTGCCAAAGCTTAAAGATCATACCTTTGCACTTGGAGGATCACGCGTTGGGATCGAGTCTACTTGAAGATGGAAGATCGACAAGAAGACTTAGGTATCCTAGTTTAGATAGAGTTTTAGATCCATTTGTAAAGCTTAGTTTAGTTGATATGCTCAAGTGCACAAAACACACACGTTTCATAATTTGGTTTTTGGTTTTCATGAATAATAGATCAAACAAGTTTACTTTATAACTATGTATATTAGATATGGTCTAGATATACATACATGCTTTAAACTTGCTAGACAAACTTATTTTGACTATCCTATTCATGTTTTGGAAAAATCAAGTTTGATAAAAATACAAGTTTTGTTTTGATAAAATTGGCAAGACACAAAAATGAATTGATATGTTGATATATTGTCTTGAAATTTTTATCACTTGTTTGAGTTTCAATATAAAATGATAAAACAATTTTTATGGTATTTTAAAAGAGATAAAAGATTTTTTAGAAAATATTTTTCCAAATTTTCTGACCTTGTTTTTGTGCTGACAGGCTGGTCGGTCGACCCTGACGGTCGACCGCACCAAGGGCCGGTCGACCGTTCGGTCGACCGACGTGCACAGACGTGCACGTCTGTTAGGCACAGACACGGTCGACCGGGACGGTCGACCGAGTTGAGAGCTCTGCTCTCGGGTTTTCTGGGTCGACCGGGCCGGTCGACCGCAGTTGCCCAACGGTCATAATTCTGACCGTTGGCGGTCGACCGGACCGGTCGACCGGTGGCCTGTCAGGCTGCCACATCAGCCTAACGGCTAGTTTTTCCTAGGGGCTATATATACCCCATTTCTCATTGTTTTGGCTAAGATTTTTAGAGCTAAAAATTCCAGACTTTCTCTAGTGTTTAAAAGAGTTTTTAAAAGAGTTTTTAAGCCAAAAAAAAGGATTTCATCTTATTTGTTTTTGGGTTTTTGAAAAATCAAAGAAAGCTAGGGTTTGGGAGTTGTTGTTTTTCATTTTCTATCATTTACAAGTGATTTCCAAGTAGTTTGCTTTGTGCTTGTTTCCAAAAACACCTAGTTTTCCACACTTGAGCTATCACTATCCTAATCTATTTAGGATCTTGTTTTTGTGGAAAAGAAAAGAGAAAAGAAAGAAAGATTGTGTTTGTGGTCTTTGTAACCACTTATTGTAAAACCTCCTTGCTTTTGTGAATCCCTCTTCGGTAGAGGTGATCGGAGTGGTATTGGTTTGGATCCCTCTTAGGTAGAGGTGATTGTGTTGGTTGTGAGCCTCTTCGGTAGAGGTGGTTGTTGGATTGGTTGTTTGGCTACGGGCCTACCCCTCGGTTGTGAGGTGGTTGTTTGAGAGAGGAGTTTGGTACTCCTAGAGTTGTAACAAATCCTCTTCGGTAGAGGTTCCCTCGGTGGGAGATAGTGGATTGAAAATCCTACACGGTGGTGTAGGCGGGGATGTAGAGTTGGGTACTCGAACCTCGAAAACAAATCTTTGTGTTAGCGTTTGATCTAATTTCTCTCAACTCTACTCTCTTTACTTTGTGCAAGCATCATTTCATTCAAGCATCATTTTTTCATTGCATACTTATCTTATATATTGCTGTGTTGCCTTGCATCTTTTATATTGCAATTCATTCTTATATGCTTGGCTTGATTGTGTGCATTTCATATTGCTTGGATTGCTCTTGTTGTGTGTGCCTAACTTATACTCATCCAACAAGAGCTTCACATAGCGTCTCAACCCATTTCAAGGGGAATCAAGGGGAGTTAGTCCAGAGCCTCGCAAGGGAATTCGGCTACACTTGTTGTATTGTATTAGTTTGTGCTAATTTGCATTAGCTTCCGCATTTAGCGCACTTAGTTTTAAATATTATGTTTACATAACACACATTATGTAATGAATAAGAGGAGATGTGAAGCTCCCCTACACACGTGTACCACATAAAGAAGAGATGTGAAGCTCTTCAATACACAATACACTCAACATGAATCTATATGAAGAGATGTTAAGCTCTCCTTGCATATAAGCAATACAAATCAAAACTTGAATATTTTCTTTAAACAAAATTTTGGAAATACCAATTGTAATTAAACATAAGTCTTGAATTCTTAAACATGAATCTTGAAACCAAAACAAATTTTGAATTTCTTAAATATGATACCAATTGTAAAATTTCTTAGAAACATTGATACCAATTGTAAGAATTGTTCATTTTAAACATATAAACAAATTTGATGTTGATATCATATGTTTAAATAACACCTTTAATCATAAAGTGTGGGAGTACAAATACCAATTGAAATACAAAATCAAATTTTCTCCCCCTTTATGAAATACAAACTAAAATATGCATAGTTTTGATACCAATTTAAAAGTAATCAATTGAAACAAAAGTGAACTCAAGCACTAGCATAAATAAAACATATATATGATGAAAAATAGATACCAATAGAAATTGATACCATTGAAATTGAAATCATACATACATACAAAACAAATATGAGTATACAAGAGGATCAAAGATGATACCAATTGAAAGAGTCAATGATACCAATTGAATCAAAAGCATGTGTATATCTATCATCTACACCCAATCAAGGTTCAAGTTATAAATGATTTTCATTTAAAGCATACAAGACCATGATCTCCCATCCATCCTCCCATAGAAGGTAGGGGTTTTCAAAAATAGATTTGAAAATTTAGTTTGTTTGAAAAACTCTACCAAATGAAGAATACCGTAACTAGTTATAAGAAAAAGTTGTAAACTAGTACGAAATCCTTCAAGCAAGGAATAAATAAAGTAAATTTTCATGAAACATGAAATCCACATGATAATCAACACTCTAATTCAATTAAGCATAAATATAACTCATGAAAACAAAACATGAGCAAGCGATAAATGTGAGTGTACAAGAACAATGTGAATATCAATATCATGAAAGATAATCAATAAGCTCATTATTCCTTAAAACATTGAAAACATGAAAAACCTCTAAACTATTTAATCTTCAAGGCATATGTATGTCTAATACAAACTAAGGTATACATACATATCCAAAACTCAACGAGTCCACAAAATATATGCATTAAGGCACGTGGCTCAAAAAGGATACTCATGTATAGTCAATAGTTGGATAAGATGGACATATACATAAAGTTAAATATTGACACAATAAACATGACAATCATGAAAACATGAAAAGCATGAAAGGCAAATGACTCAAGGGGTATACATGTATATCTTCAAGTTTGGCAAAATACACATATACATGAAATGAAAACTCATAATCATAAAAAAAAGTACCAAAAATGGAATACAAGTTTAAAATGTATGAATCATCAAAACTAGACTATACTAGCACATCTAATGGGAACAAACAAGCATTCAATCCCAAACATATATAGATTTGTTTGTAGCCCATCATATGTACAAAATAAAATCCTAGTCTAATGAAAACTAACATCTAAAACAATATTCAAAACATTAAGCATCAAAAACAAATATAAAATCATCATGATAAAGCTAAAACATGATTACTATGTAAATTCACATGTATTAGATTCATGATGTACACTATAGCTTAAACAAAGTGAGAACACTAAGTATGATTCAAATAAGCATGTGTGTCTCAAATACTATACATGTATGTCAAGGATCTAATAAACATGGAATGAACATACTAATCCATAGACATCAAAAACATGCCATAAACAAATGAATATGAAAGCATGTAAATAATACGGAGTTAGGAATCGTTACCAAAACCTAGAAGGCAACTCTCCTTGTCTCCAAAACATGGTGGTCATCTCCACCAAATCTTCCCTTGAAAGTGATGCATCCAATGATTTCCTTTAAGTCCGGAACGCATCCACTCCAAGGTGTCATCACTCTCACGTCATGTGAGAGCCCACACCTACATCAAAAATAATAGGAGGGGTGGTCTTTGGTACCCACATCTTGTTGGGTCCATGGGGGTTAGTCCCTTCCCTAACCCAAACAAATTTCTTTGCTAAATTTGAAACATTTAATCTATCATAACAAAATTTAGCAAGATGACCTTTTCGGCCACAATGTTTACATGTGTACACATGAGCATACGTGTGATGGTGTCCGTGAGGAGCATGTGTATGCCGTGGGGGTGTGCATGAAAAGATGGAACTTGCTTCTTTCGAATCAAGGTTTCCAATCGTGAGTGGTTCATGGCACATTGGCTCATAGTGGAGCCCAAACAATCTATTTTCTTTTTTAACAAATTTATATCATTTTCAAGCATAGAAGAAGTGGAACATGCAATGGGTGATTTAAGTGAAACTACCCTAGCATGGTAAACATGAGAATCAATCTTATTTTGCAAAACAATGTTTTTCTTTAAAACATACATCTAAATCATTTGAGATAGAAATAATTATTCTTCAAAGCAACATTCTCTTTTAAAGCAAATCAATTTTGAAGACAAATTTTCATTTTTTTCTTCAAATATCATGGCAATCATTTTTAGATTTTAAAAACTCATTTCTTTAAGTGCAAGTTCTAATTGAGATCTCAATGAATCCCTTTCATTATAGACCTCAACCTTCTCTTGCAAAAACATTGTTAAGTCTAGCATGCAAACTCTTATTTTCTTGTTCAATTTCTACACTCTTCTTTTCAACAAATTATATTTTTCAATTAATTTTTCACAAACAATGAAAGTTCTTCATTCAATGTATGAGCATCAACATAATCATTACATGAAGAACTAGCATCATAATCACTATCTAGGTGGATTCTGAATGTACCTCAAGGGAGTCATCCCTTGGACATGAAGCATTGTGGATCGGATTCTCCACTAGATTCCTCTTCTTGAATTTGAACTTGAAGCTCCGAGGTGGTGGTTGTTGTCAATTTGTTCCACACTGCAAAAGCGGAATCAAGATTAGAAACACACATAAGATAATCTTTAGGTAATGTGCTTCTAATGTCCTTAGGGCTGTGCATTGGCCCCTATATGATTGCGATCACTAACGAAGGATTCCTGGTAATAGCAAGATAAACTTTATGACCTAGGGTTTGTAAAAAACGGTCATCCTAATCTTCCAAACATGAATGTTGGAAGGGTCAAAGCTAGGAGGGGTCATGAAGTCCATGGTAAACTATATATGAACGTGCAAACAAACAAATGCAAATGAGATTAGCAAGCAAATGGATCACTCCTAGGATGTTAAGCCTAAGTATCAGGAGCACTAGCTCTGATACCAATTGAAAAACACCTAGAGGGGGGTGAATAGGTGTAAGTGCTAATCTAGAATACAAATGGAAAACTAAGTGCACTAAATGCGGAAGCTAATGCAAATTATGCACAAACTAATACAATACAACAAGTGTAGCCGAATTCCCCTTGCGAGGCTCTGGACTAACTCCCCTTGATTCCCCTGAAATGGGTTGAGGCGCTATGTGAAGCTCTTGTTGGATGAGTATAAGTTAGGCACACACACACAAGCAATCCAAGCAATATGAAATGCACACAAACAAGCCAAGCATATAAGAATGAATTGCAATATAAAAGATGCAAGGCAACACAAGCAATATATAAGATAAGTATGCAATGAAAAAATGATGCTTGAATGAAATGATGCTTGCACAAAGTAAAGAGAGTAGAGTTGAGAGAAATTGGATCAAACGCTAACACAAAGATTTGTTTCGAGGTTCGAGTACCCAACTCTTACATCCCGCCTACACACCGTGTAGGATTTCCAATCCACTATCTCCCACCGAGGGAACCTCTACCGAAGAGGATTTGTTACAACTCTAGGAGTACCAAACTCCTCTCTCAAACAACCACCTCACAACCGAGGGGTAGGCCCGTAGCCAAACAACCAATCCAACAACCACCTCTACCGAAGAGGCTCACAACCAATACAATCACCTCTACCTAAGAGGGATCCAAACCAATACCACTCCGATCACCTCTAACGAAGAGGGATTCACAAAAGTAAGGAGGGTTTACAATAAGTGGTTACAAAGACCACAAACACAATCTTTCTTTCTTTCTCTTTTCTTTCCACAAAAACAAGATCCTAAATAGATTAGGATAGGTGATAGCTCAAGTGTGGAAAACTAGGTGTTTTTGGAAATAAGCAACAAAGAAAAACTACTTGGGAAATCACTTGTAAATGATAGAAAATGAAAAACCAAAACAATCTCCCAAAATCCTAGCTTTCCTTGATTTTCTAAAAACCCAAAAACAAATAAGATGAAATCCTTTTTTTGCTTAAAAACTCTTTAAAAACTCTTTTAAACACTAGAGAAAGTCTGGAATTTTTAGCTCTAAAAATCTTAGCCAAAACAATAGAGAAATGGGGTATATATAGCCCCTAGAAAAACTAGTCGTTAGGTGATGTGGCAGCCTGACAGGCCACGGTCGACCGGTCCGGTCGACCGCCAACGGTCAGAATTATGACCGTTGGGCAACTGCGGTCGACCGGCCCGGTCGACCCAGAAGAAAACCCGAGAGCAGAGCTCTCAACTCGGTCGACCGTCCCGGTCGACCGTGTCTGTGCCTAACAGACGTGCACGTCTGTGCACGTCGGTCGACCCGAACGGTTGACCGGCCCTTGGTGCGGTCGACCGTCAGGGTCGACCGACCAGCCTGTCAGCACAAAAACAAGGTCAGAAAATTGGAAAAAATATTTTCTAAAAAATCTTTTATCTCTTTTAAAAATACCATAAAAATTGTTTTATCATTTTATATTGAAATTCAAACAAGTGATAAAAATTCAAGACAATATATCAACATATCAATTCATTTTTGTGTCTTGCCAATTTTATCAAAAACAAAACTTGTATTTTTATCAAACTTGATTTTTCCAAAACATGAATAGGATAGTCAAAATAAGTTTGTCTAGCAAGTTTAAAGCATGTATGTATATCTAGACCATATCTAATATACATAGGTATAAAGTAAACTTGTTTTGATCTATTATTCATGAAAACCAAAAACCAAATTATGAAACGTGTGTGTTTTGTGCACTTGAGCATATCAACTAAACTAAGTTTTACAAATGGATCTAAAACTCTATCTAAAACTAGGATACCTAAGTCTTCTTGTCGATCTTCCATCTTCAAGTAGACTCGATCCCAAACGCGTGATCCTCCAAGTGCAAAGGTATGATCTTTAAGCTTTGGCACCGGAATCAACATGGAAAGCTTCTAACTCCTTGTTGAAGCTAATCACCAACTAATATCCTGTTATGATCTGAAACTTAGAAACACAAGAATATTAGTAAACATAACTACATGAGTTGATCATCATCAAAACTAGAGTGGAAGGCCATTGGGCCACAACTACCAATTATACTTCTATAGAGTTTATGTCTACACTTTTATCTTGTTCATCTTGTCAAGTTTGGTTGTGGTAGCCATGGGAGTTTTGCTAGTCTTTGACCCTTCAAGTCCGAATTTCTTTATGAGTTTCTTTATGTACTTGACTTGACTTATAAAGATTCCATCACTCCTTTGCTTGATTTGGAGTCAATGAAGTAGTTTAGCTCTCCCATCATAGACATTTCAAACTCATTCTGCATACATGATTCAAACTCTTTGCAAAGTAATTCGTTAGTAGATCCAAAAATTATATTATCAATATAAATTTGAACAATGAGAATGTCACTATCAACATGCTTAGTAAACAAAGTAGTATCTACTTTACCTTTAACAAAACCATTTGAAAGAAGAAGAAATGTTGAAAGTCTTTCATACCAAGCTCTAGGAGCTTGTTTTAAACCATACAAAGCTTTATCTAGTTTGAAAATAAAATTTGGACGTATAGGATCAACAAACCGAGAGGTCGTTCAACATATACTTTCTCTTCAATAAAACCATTCAAAAATGCGCTTTTGACATCCATTTGAAAAAGTTTGAAATTTTTATAAGAAGCAAAAGCAAGTATGATCCATATAGCTTCGAGCCGTGCTACGGGTGCAAAGGTTCCTCGAAATCGATTCCATCGATTTGGGTGTAACCTTGGGCCACTAACCTAGACTTATTCCTAATAACATTTCCCGACTCATCCAACTTGTTCTTAAAAATTCATTTAGTACCAATTGTTGGTCTATCATGGGGCCTAAGAATGAGATGCCAAACTTAGTTGCGCTCAAATTGATTGAGCTCTTCTTGCATTGCAAGCAACCAAATAAGTCATCTCGGTTCGAGGATGTTTTTGGGTTCAATATGAGAAATGAAAGCATAATGACCACACAAATCATGGAGTTTGGAGCGAGTAGATACTCCCTTTGGTACATCACCTATGTTGAGATCTTTGGGATGACTTGTAGCATATCTCTAATCTTTTGAAGCGATTGAGATGGTTTCACTTCATCCTCTTGAACTTCACCATTAAGTTTTTACTTGTCTTCTTGGGTGGGTGAGTCTTCAAGAATACTTTCTCCATGTCTTCACCTAAAGTGTCAATCTCTACAACATCTTAACAAATGCATCAGATTCTTCAAACTTAATATGCATAGATTTTTCAATTGTAAGAGATGATTTATTGAACACTCTATAAGCTTTGCTAGTATTAGAATAACCAATAAAAATTGCTTCAAAAGCCTTAGCATCAAATTTACCCAAGTTAGCTTTGGTGTTCAATCAAAATATTTGCAGCAAAAACTCTAAAATACGAATATTTGGTTTTCTTGAATAATAGATTTCAAAAAAAGAAGTTTGAAAGAAGTTTTACAATAATAAATTCTGTTCAATATATAGCATGTGGTGTTTACGGCCGCGGCCCATAAGTATTAAGGGAGCTCGTATTCACTAATCATAGTCCTAGCCAATTCTTGAAGAGTCTGATTCTTCCTTTCAACGACTCTATTTATTGTGGAGTTCTGGACATGACAACTCATGCTTAATTCCATTTTCTTCGCAATAAGTAATAAAGGATTAGTTGATGAAATCACCACCTCTATCACTTCTTATATGCAAAATCGAAAAACCTTTTTCATTTTCAACCCTTTTTCGAAAAATATTAAAATGCGAAAATGTTTGATCTTTATGTTCACAAAAGAAAATCCAAGTAAAACGGGAAAAATCATTAACTAAAATAAAAACATAACAATTTCATTTAAACTTTTAGTTTTAGTAGGACCAAACAAAATCCATGTAGATCAATTCTAATGGCTTAGATGTCATGATATCCTTGATTGGTTTGAAAGAGGACTTGGTTTGTTTCCCAAGTTGGCACGCATCACAAATGCGGTCCTTCACAAACTTCAAGTAAGGAATACCCCTCACCGATTCCTTAGAATTGATTCTAGAAAGATGGTCAAAAGATACATGTCCTAATCTTCTATGCCATAACCATGAATCCTCATTAAAAGTATTTAAATATTTAGTTTTGCAATCTAGATTATACATATCAATAATATAAGCATTATTTTCACGAAATCGGTGAGAATACAATCATTAGTTTTACAATCAAAAATGTTACAAGAAGATTCATCAAAAATAACTTTGAAACCACAATCACATAGTTGACTAATACTAAGTAGATTATGTTTAAGACCATCAACTAAAACAACATTTTCAATAAAGGAGATATACTAATCTTGATGTTACCTATATCGATGATGTTGCCTTTGGAATCATCTCGAAGGTAACGATGCCACCTTCAACGTACCTTGATAGGGTTGCAAAATTATTGATGTCTCATGTCATGTGCCTTAAACAACCACTATCAAGGTACCACCGCTCCCTACGTCTTGGAGCCTTGGTGTGTACCTATATCAAACAATGAAGTTGTTGACTTTGGGCATCTATATTTCTTGGTTCCTATTACGTTAGTACTTCGAACCCAAACCTGATTATTAGTATCATTTATACGATCATAAAAAAATTTAGCAACATGACCATTTGGCCACAATAAGTACATTTATAAAATCTCCCATATTTGAAAGCATGATGTGCATGATGAATATGTGGTTTATGAGCATGATGAACATGTGGTGTATAAACATGCTTGGTGTGTGTGTGTGTGTGAGCATGTGTAGTATGAATGTGTTCTTTGAAGCATTTCTTTGAAAACATGTCTTCTAATTTAGCTTTGTTAAACTCATATTTCTTTAAAACATTTCCCAAATTGTTGATTTTAGTTTTTAGATAGAAATTCATTTTCATCAATCTTGAGAAACTTAGCTTTACATGAAACCTGTATGCATCAAACTCCCTTTGTGTTGATAAAAGAGTGGAAGACAAATCATCTTTTTCTTTGGAAAGAATAATAATTTTGTTTTGAAGAACTTCATTTTTCTTTTTCATTGTTTGACAATTTTCTTTAAAGAATCATAATTAACTGAAAGTTCTATAAAAGCATTTAATAAATCCTCTTGAGTTACTCCACTATTATCAAAAGATGGTTCAGAATTTACCTTGGGTGTGTTTGCCATAAAACACACGTTTACAGTGTCCACTCCTCTTCGGATTCACTTTCTGAATCCCAAGTGGCTTTGAGAACTTTCTTCATAAATCGCTTCTTTTGCTTGATAGAAGAAGATATCTTGTTCTGAAATCTGGACATTCGGCCATGATATGTCCAGGTTTCCGATAGTTGAAGCAAATGATTTTCTTTTCCTCCTTCCTTATGTCATATCCTATGGTTGTATTTTTCCTTGTTGTATGCTCTTATTACATTTCTTACGAGGAGAGATAGCTCTTCATCTTCTTCTTCATTGTCGGAGATGGCGGGAGTAGACTTAAAAGCGATAGTCTTCTTCTTTTTGTGGCGCCATTTCTTCTCTTGTCGCTTTCTCCATCTCATGAGTCTTAAGGTTGCCGATAAGACCAATGAGCTCCATCTCATCTTTATCATTCAACTCCTCCAATGTGGTAGCTTTGACTTCCCAAGACGGTGGAAATGCGCGAATGACCTTTCAGACCTTTTGCTCAATGTTGATTTTATCACCTAGAGAAGCAAGACCATTAGTTATTTTAGTAAACTTCGTAATCATGTCATCAATACTCATTTTCATGCATTTTAAAGTTTCATATTGAGAATGTAAGAGATTAATTTTAGCTCTCTTGACTTGTGAAGTTCCCTCATGAGTGACCAATAAGTGTTACCAAATCTCATAGACAGATTTGCAATGAATGACCCTTGTCATGTCATCCTCATTCAATGCTAAAAGTAAGGCATTTTGAGCCTTTGAATTAGCCTCATATTCCTGGAGGCAAGATCAGACCAAGTGCCCTCCTCACCGGCGGGTGCACTATTGGGTTTGGTTACCGCCTTTGCAACCTAGCATCTAAGGATTGCAAAAATACGGTCATCCTAACTTTCCATATAGAAAGTTAAGGTCATCAAAATTGGGAGGGGTCCTAATACTGTCGGCCATTTTTACTAGTGAATGAATGAAAAAATTTATATAATGATTAGCAAATTAGGATCTCTCTAAGGATGTTAGCCAAAAACTAGAGATCTTGCTCTGATACCAATTGAAATTACACCTAGAGGGGGGTGAATAGGTGTAAGGCTAATCAAATTAATATTCAATGCAAAATAAAAATGAGATGATGCAAACAATCACTCAAAGTAAGATTAGAAGTCGTATACCCATGAAGGGTTCTGAACTTCTTCCTCGTGATTCCTCTAGATAAGAGTTTGAGGAGCTCAATGCAATCTTGTTGTAAGAGTATAGATCGACAATAAATGAATAATTATATAGTAGATAAGATAAACAAGTAAATCAATCGCAAAACTAAGAGATTTATTTTGAGGTTCAAGTTCCCGCCCTACGTTCCCGCCCTACGTCACCGTAAAAGATTTCCAATCCACTAGAACTTTTCACCAAAGGAATTACAATCACTATGGAGTACACAACTCCCACACACTCCTCTAATCCAATAAGCACTGGGTGATCAAAAGACCACAAACTCTCTCTTGAAAACACTTCTTTACAAAAACCCTAGAGAATAATATATAGATGAAGCTCAAGATTTTGTAAGTGAAATTTAAAAATAGAAGAGAGATTTTGAGAACAAAACTTGAAGAGGATTTCAGAGAATAAAAGCATAAAAATTGAAACAAAAACTTTTCTCAAGTAAGCACAAAACTTTGAATCTTTTCAAATTGTTGTAGTAATAAACTCAACCCTAATTATCCCTTTATATAGGTTTTAGGAAGAGCAAACTTAGAATAGTTTTACCAGCATAAAAGAGGAATAAATTGACCCTCGAGATAAACTATCCACGTTTTGTTTTAAACATGCTTTAAAAATAACTAAAATAAAACAGTCAGAATTGTCAATCTGGCGTACTAGCAGTCGACCGGCGGTCGACCGATAGATTCAAAAATCTGATCGTTAGCACTCCCCGGTCGACCAGTCGATCGACCGTGCCAAACTGAGAGTTAGCTACCTACAGTCGGTCGACCGCCCGGTCGACCGCAATAGGGAGCGGTCGTCCGCCCAGTCGACCGGGAACGTGCACAATGTGCACACTCCCAATTGCTAGAACTCTGGTCGACCGTGCGGTCGACCGTTCTGGCCTATAATAGGCACGATCGACCGCCCGGTCGACCGACCTTGGCCAAAACAGTTTTTGAAAAAATCATTTTGAAGATATGTGAAATTTTAAAATATTTGTGTTGGATTTTAGAAGATAGGAAACATACATAACTGTTAGATATAAGTTTAAAACTTGATTAAAAAATATTTTAGAAAATTTGAGAACCCAAAATCATACTTTAGAAAAACGTGCATTTGTGTGTGTGTGTGCGCGCGCGCCGCGCGCGCGTGAGCTTCAACCATATATACTAATCTTTAACAAAAACTATTTATAACATTAGTCTACAAGCAGGCGTCTCTGAAACTTGATGTTGAGCAGTGATTGAGATAGAGCCTAATATCCCGTGCTTGAGCCATCCATACCTGTATCAACCTGAAATTTATTCTTGAACTTCTATTAGTACCAAATAGCTTTTATATGGTTTTTTATCATCAAAACACATAACCCGGGGATTGTAATCTTTGGGCCAACATCTACAACAACTAAATGTCGCGTCTCAACTTCATTGAAGCTCCAAATGGATATCGCGTCTATGGGGCCGCGTTCTCTTCCATACAAGGAGTATCTCCCTACTTCTGCAGTCAGGTTGATAGTACACTGACAAAAGTAATCGACAACTCTACTAGTTCAATAGTAACCAACAAACAAATCAAAGCTCATGACAAGTGCTAGATTAAGTTTCTAAGACACTTGTGACAATCTTCCCTGGAGGATTCAAGCAGCTTAACAGTACACTCATGAAGACCAGACTTTAGACATGATCAAGCTCAGGACATTTCAAAAGATTGTCAGTCCAATCATGGGAACTTAAAATCAACTGAAGTCTAAAGTATTTTGAAATCTGTCCCAGTCAACCACGGAGTGTCAAAAACTTTAGAGGGGGTTCTGCAGGCTGTCTAAAAATAACTAAGGATAAGTCATCGACGCAAACCTCACTTCAACACGAAGGTCGCATTTCAACTAAAATGCGGATTTCGCGTCCAAAGGAAAATAGAAACTTCATATGCGGGTCTGAGTAACTCTGCATCTCACGTGGGTCTGAGCAACTCTGTATTCCACTTTAAACGTGGGCATGAGTAACTCCAGGTCTCACGCAAGTTTGAACAACTCTGCATCCCAATTCCAATGCGCGTCTGAGTAATTTTACGTCTCACGCGGGTCGAGCAACTCTGCATTCCACTCAAACGCGAGTCTGAGCAACTCCATATCTTACACCTCGCGGGTCTGAGCAACTCCGCGTTTTGACTGAGACGTCTACATCTACAATAAACAACGTGAGGTACACGTCCACCGCGAGACCCGCGTTTCTGTTATAACTGATCTCCATTACTGGGTAACTCCC